>JAQGCH010000202.1:0-29154 GCA_034699485.1 Nanhermannia elegantula
GAGTTTCAATTATGAGAAGAACAGTAAAAAGAGAAATCTCTCGTATGGACTCTACTTATAACACACTATGAATTATTTGAATGCAATTTTGACCAAAAACTTATGCCAATTATTAAATTAAAAGTTTTTGTTTAGTCAAAAAACTTATTGAATTGAATGAAATGAATTACATTATAAGCAAATAGTGTTTTATATGGGCATTATTTGAAAGTTTAATCTTTAAAGTGACTTTTCATTAATTTATAAGAAGCAGACATAAAAAATATGAAGTACTGGTACTCTATTCTACTCTATGCTATTAGTGCTTAAAACTTCACAATTTTGATCTCAAAACTTTTGAAAGTGGTTTCTGTGAATCATAAAAATAATGCCGAAATTTGTTTCAAACATTGATTGCAATTTTTGAAGCTTATATCAAAAAATAAATTGATTAATATTATGACACTTTATTGCGTTAATCGATTGGTTAAAGAAGAGATGGATTGAAGAAACAATTAAATGCATAGATATGATGACATGTTCTCTCAATTCATGCATATTTCAAATATCTATCATTATATTGTCATTTCGGACAAACACTATTCAAGGTATTTATTTGTGCTCAATGTTTGACACTTGGCTTTAACTAAGAATAGAATAAATTTCATATTGGATTATATCAAATAAACATAAGACTTATATTGTCCCAAAAGTTCGTTTAACATTATTGAAATAAAAAATCCCTTAAATCTATTGATAAATAATCTGGATTTCAAGAAACGTGTCCTGTCTTTCAATCTGACTTTTATTTTTAAATTTTGACTCAATCAATATGTGAGACTTTACTAAAAAGAGAGATATTGTATACAATTTCACTTTCCTTCAAATTTTCAAATACATGTTATTGACGTTTAAGAGTTGGTTTAAGTCAGGTTTCAGTGAATTTTAATTTTTATCGTTGGAAAACTTCAACCGCTTTATTAAGCTTTTGATAACATATTTTGGGGTTGAGTTTGAAAATAAGATTTAATTAAAATTTTTACTCAAAACTGAGAAGTAAGTTATGATCAGCTAATTCGAGACATGGGGTCAAAACAATTTTTAGACAATAATCACGGATTTTCATAGCTGTCAATATAAATTACCTGTAAATAAATTGTAAACTTGATCTAAAAGTGAATTATTTAATAAAGCGTTAAATTAACTGAAAAACTATTGTTATAAACAGCAAATACAATATTGATTGTATGTGAAGAGAAAGATAATAATTTAAAGTGTATTTGCATTTGAGTAAAATAACAATATTTTGTGTTTAGTTTATGTCAAGTAAAGAGGAGTATAATATTGCATACATAGTGCATACATGGATGATATTTTCGCAGAGCTCGTTAAATGGCAATGAAACCCAAAATATGCCTTTCATAACAGCCCAACTATAAGCCTCACCTCCTATTTTGGCAAAATAGGTGCAGCGCTCTCTCCTCTAAATTTCTATCGCTTTTTACTGTAAATCGCCGACGACTTGCCCAACAACTATTTTGGCGGAGAGAGCACTGGCATAGTGTGTATGTGTGTGCCGTTTATTCAATGGTTCACTTGAAAAGTGAGTGAAGCCAACACTCATCGTAAAATTCTTGTACTGCTCGTAAAGCTCTAATGACCTTTAGAACAAAATATAGTTAAAGTTACCAAATACTTAGCTATACTTTTATCATAATTATCCATGTTTTGGGTCATCGTTTTGTGTTCAATATTGCGAAATCATTTCACATCTAATAGTCTGTCTGTCGGCTCTTTCTTCCATATCGTCATCAATGAAAAAGCTTTTGAATTGAAATTTTCTTTTTTCATTAATGAGAAGTATTGTTCGATTTTCGATTGACTAACCATTTACTTCATTGTTGAGGTATTCTGTGATCCATTAAGTTTATTGTTCGTCTAAAAATTCTATCCTAAGCAATATTGACCCTCAATATTATACAGAGAGCTATGCTTTCTGTTTCTTTTTGATCTTGAAGTCAGGTTTGCCGACTTATGCCCTAATAATATGTTATATCACTTTCAATGGACTGGTCTTCCTATTATTCAACCATAATTAGGTGCTCTTATAGTCATCCAATTTTCCTACACTTGTTCTTTTGTTTTCGCAATTCTATCTTATTTACCCTCAAAGATGATACTCGAATGTTATGTTTTTTGATCGAGTACTACATCTCACGCTGGATCGTGATTTCATAAATAAGCACTGATACACAAAACCAGTCAACTCTCTTTTATATAGACTTCTAGTAATAGCATTTTATATCTACTTTTACCTGTAATCATCATTTAACATGAGCTCCGATTTTAACCATTTCCCACGACTATCTCAACGCTTCTCATAAAGTTCTTTTGATTATTCTGGGGTTGACATTACTTTCGCATGAACTGATCTGAGTGAATCTTTTCTATGTTTATGAGGATATGTGACTTCTTTTTTATTAGTTTATAAAATGCTATAACTTTTTACGAGTATAGCAGCTACGTTACATATTTTTTTCCAACTCTATTATACATACTTTCATATTCGCAAGCATTGAATCTTAATTTTTTATTTTGTGGAGACTTTCTAAAGAAAAATCGTTTTAAATTTTGTTGAATAAACTATTTTCAAATAATGTAATAATGGATTAAATTGATAGACATATAGATAAAATAGAATTGAATTCAAAAAATATTAGACACTTTACTCAGTTTTGTTAGAGTATAGCATAATAACTATGATATTTATGTTACACCTTCTGAATGTTAACAAAAACCTTAATTTTAATATTTTATTGTGAGCTTCACTGAAAGCACATCTGAGGTCTCTCTGCTTGCTTATCATTAAAGTCGGTTTATAGAGATAAAAAATACTAAAATATATAACAATATCTAGGATTGCAATTCATGAAAGTGGGGAAACGCTTAAAGTCACGCAATTAGAAATTGATGAGAGCTTAAAGTTGGTTCTCCTCTATAAATATACATTTTATATAATTATATAACTTATAAGCCTAAGGAAAATATACAGCACATCGAGATTTAAAAATTTATTTACCTAAAAGTAACTGCTCTCATAACTAAATATACAGTTAACAAACGCTGCAAATGCTTTCATTCTTAAAGTGACAAACATTGAATTGCTAGCGGTTAGAGTTTTCAGGAAATGAAAACTGAAAATGCGTTACCAAACAGTACAACTCAGAATACTTTATTATGTGACTCAAAAGTTAATTTATTCCTAGCACAGCTTATGTTTGCTTATAAACTAATTTTAACTATTTTCACATCTATTTCAATGCTAGAGTTTCTCATTTCTCCTACTTTTCATTCACTTTAAAATTGACTCAATTTATTTGTTTGTTTAATTGGTTAAAGAAATATTTGTTAAAAATTGACATTAAATTAGACTAAAAGTCAACACATAATAAAATTATTTATTTAATTAATGCATTGCTCTATTTTGCATTCATGTTATTTTACTGATAATTAATTCCCTAATAAAAAATGATTGTCTAAACCCATTTGTTTAAATAACTGAAATATCAGAAATTCAACTCTTCTAAAGAGAGACAAATTATCACTACTGCATACATAAATCAGCTTTTAATGCATGTATAAAATTAATCAATTATTTTTAGTACAACGAACTCACCCTAAGTTATTCTGATGCTCGCAGATATGATTGCGAATAATATTAATAAAAAAATATATTTCAGATATGACTGTTATTTTAAAAATCTGTTTAATACCTAACTGTGCTGTACATGAGTATCAAATGAGATGACAATTAGAAAAGGGTGAAAATATGCTCACAAATTGAAAACTGACACTATCTGTATTTCTAAGACCTCATATATTGGATACTAATTTAGTTTTAGGGAAGATTTTGGTACTGAAAAGTTTAATGGCACTAAAGTTTAGGGGCATTGAAAGTTTATTTATCTGAAGATGTGCCAAGAGATTAGTTGAGATCTATTACTGTGGCGATAGATGTTTAAATGTTACACTTGAATGAAACGGTTTGTGAAACTTTTTCTCTGTGACATATGGGCTTATGTTCTACTATATGTGTGAACCTGAACCTCAATGCAATCTGGTTTAAGGCATTCTAAATAGTTGCGCTTCTCTGCTAAAGCATACTTTAAATATCCACTACTAGCACAAGACTATGCCATTCATTTCTTGGTTATGTTTGTTTTCATTCTTCTTCCTTCTATTAAATGTTTTAATGGGTGGTCTCATATTGATGTATGCCATCCGATAGGCAAATAAATAGTAACTCAAGACTTTTCAAGGACTTTGAATACTTTTTAATACTTAAATAATGTATTATTGTTTAAGTACTTACATTACTGTATATTTAGAGACCTCTTGACCGGGATTTGAGACACAGATAATTTAAAGCCATTTATTATTTCTGCAAAATTGCTTTAAATAGCTGTTAGATGAGAAAAACCTGTTACTCTAATTCATTTATAATTTTAGCCAACTATTTGTTAACACTAACACTTAGATTATATCAAACCGATTAAATTTAACATAATTTCTTATCATTTATTAATTTAAAGACATCTTTTTGTTTTGATTACTTTTTAATTCTTATGTTTATCATCGAATAAATCCCTTCAAGAGTCAGAAAAATTTAATAACAATACAAGAGTTTGTTTGAAATAATCAACTGAACCAATGAAGTCATTCTACTTTATGATTAACTTTTCATAATTGCATTTTTCTCAGCCTAATAATTATTTCAGAGGCTGTTTATACCACATGTAAAGCCGGTAATACTGGCCTCAAAATTACTCAAAACAGCTGCTCATTGCTGACAATACAAACAAAAATTTATTATAATTCTACTCTAGTTTTAATGTAACTGTAATTGTTAGGAAGTGTCAGCTCTTGTTAAAGATACAAAAATGTTATTTATGTTGAAGTATGAAATTTCTCAACGAAACTAACATATGATTTGAACATTTCTCTAATTTCTCGAGAATTTAAATGAAATTTGAAACTTTAAATAAAAATCCAGATTCAAATAAATTTAAAGAAAGAAAATTCTAAGACTGAATAATGGATTGTAAATAACAAATTAGAAACTTAGGTACGAATTTATGCAAAAGTTTGAATGTGATAACAGTTAAGCCTTAAGCCTCACTTCACATACCGTTTTTCTCGAGTTTTCACACGATAGACAAATGGAAATCCTAACCAATTAATCATTTCAATCTTGACTTTTATGACTTAACGAAATGTTTGAGGCTCTCAATTTCGCCTTAAATGCTTGTATTTGCTCTAAAAATGGTCTGATATGACCGTTAGATGAAGGCCACAAATATTTAGTGCCAAACGTTGTGAGGTCTTCAACGCATAGAAATCATGAGATTCCAAACCAAATATAAAATTTAATATTGAATGAGTGCATAAGCAATATCTACTCATATTTACTGCATTCGAGATATCTTTTATATTTGGTCGTCTTCTTTGTGTTTTCAATTAGAGATCAAATATTCAGCTCTTTTAACCTTTTTTTAATTAAGAACATTCTTTCACTAGTATTTAGGGATTTTTAGAAAATTGTTAAAATTATGTTATGTCTAATTAAAATATAAATGTTTTCATTGAGTGTTTTACTCATCACAAGTTTTTTCAAATAATTTATTACTAAAAATAATAACTATTTTTGGTTCAACATTATTCAGACTTATCTCGCGTCTCATCTAATTTGTTCCTAAGAATAGATGTAATTTTCAATAATCTGAGAAACAACTAATAACTCTTATATTATTAACTCTATAATTAAATGAAATTATTTCATAAGAAAATAAGTCTATAATTTAATTTGAAAAGAACTTTAAAGTTTGAATGCAAGCCTTCAACAAAAACACAATTTATGAGTTAATCTTTGAATAATACTTTTCTAAGTTCTCAGAATCAATTTCAACTTTTTTTTACTGAACTGGATTTCAATTTTAAATTCTGTTTAACCCTCTTATATCATCATTAAAACTGATACATAATTATACATAAAAACAAAGTACTGACAAAGTATAGCAGAAAAGCAATACAGTGCTAAATAAATAGCGGAGCGACTGTCCATCAAAATAACTGTATTAGAGTTGTACTTTTGAATCTATTTATATTATAAGTGCATATCTGATCGGTTCCTTTCTTTTATATTTTTTATATGAATCATCACTTAAGGGCGAGAAAGACATGTTACAAATAAGAAGAAAAACTCAGAACAAGTTGATTGCAATATAAATTGATATGAATAGAAAAAAATGTAGTGTTGTATTATTCCATATGATTATTTGATTTACAAATTTTATATTTCAGTTTTATTAATCATTATAATTATTTATTATTTTTGTCAAATGCGTTGAGAATTTTAAATCCTTATAGAAAATTAAAGATAGTTCAAAAATTTTTTTAATTTAATGATATTCTTTCCTAAAATCTTTTTATGAAATCAGTTTGTGCTGAATATTTTTCCTAAACCCCATTAGTTTTTTGGTCGTATTTGTAATCAAAATAAAAATATCTAAATTTTATTTGATTTTAAAATTTTTTATGCAATATATGAATTTTGAAAAAATTATATTTATTTGTATTTATTTGTTTTTATTTGGCTTTTCCAATAAATTTGAGTTCATTAAGCAAACAGTCTTTCCTCCAATTAATTTCATTTCTCAACTGATTTCTTGTTATCAAATACAACACTAGAATTAAATCCTCTGACGATGAGAAGTATATTCTGAGTGGAAAGACCATTATTGAAAGACTTCCTTAAGATTGCTTTTAGTAACAATTGATTTGTTTGCTATTTGTTGAATTTGTGCTCTTTTGGCTCCCGTTGTCTTAATATTTTTGCAGCTTATTATTTCTGTCCCAATCGATAATAAGCTTCTCATTCAAACAATATTATATTTCCTTAATCTTGCAGTTTATAAAATTCTTTATATACCTTACAGTTTGTAAAATTATAATTTAGAGTATTTTTTTTAACTGCATTGAAGTTAATTTTAAATTTGTTAATACAGTATTTGCCTTCACTTATATTATAATTCGATAATAATTGCTTATATCTAAGCATAGATGTTGGCCAAAAGAAATGACTAAAGAATTGTTTTCTTACACAAATCAATATTTTTATCAGTAACAGACGTCTGTCTAAAACTTATGATGTGAATGATTCACATAATAAACAAATCTCTTTTAGCAAATTTGTAAATCAAAATAAATCAATATTTGGAGGGTTAGTAAATGTTTGACATTTAATTAAATATTTCACATTTATTTAAACATTTCCAATTTTAAAAGGATTATCTCATAAAACCGACGAGTTTTTGACACATCTCGACTTTTTGTAGTATACTGATCTTGCAAGTCCATTGCCCACCCCCAAGAACGAGGCTATCTTGTTTCATTTTCTATTGTCGATTATATTAACTAATTATATATTTTATTTATTAAGTAATTCAGTGAAATCCAACACAATTGCTATTTAATAGACAGTTGTAATACTCCTTATCTAAAATAGTGATTTTTATAAAGTATTCCTTATTAAATGCTTTAAGTTTGAAAATTATAATTAAATATAAGTTCTTTATTTAAAAATTTTATATTTAAAATATTTGGCTTCAATATTGAGCAACTTATAAATCTATATTAACCTTTATCCAGTAATAAAATGATTTCAAATTTTTCTTCTATTTTGTGAAATAAACGAAATAGAATCATAATCTTATTCATTATGAATGACTTATTCAACTTCAAGCTTTTCCCCAAAATGTTTAAATTTATTAATTTATGTAATTTTAATTTTTGTTTCTCTCTAATTATGGAAATATTGTAGGAGTTGTGGTTGAAAGCAAAAGCTAATAGAGCTTAAATGCATGGGCTGGAATAGAGCCCACTGTCATTTTAACTAAAGAAGTAATACTGCCTTTTGAGCTGTACTTAACTTTTACATAAATTTTATTACTTCAATACCTATTCAATGGTGGTTTTTGAATATAGTGTTGGATGCTTTGAATGAGTGACCGAAGTGAAAGCAAAAATAGATTTTTCATATTTTCCAAAAAGATGATGAATTTTATTGAAAGCTATGTTTGGCGCTAAATCATCTCTATGTGCGTTATTTTAATAATTTATTAAGAATTAATCAATAGAAGCGGTGAACTAATCACTAGTTAAGGCATTAGTTTTAAATGAAAATTTGTTGCTCATGTAATTTCATATTAATGCAAAAGGCATTCATAATGTAAACTCTTTCGCAACAATGAAACAACTTATGTAAGCTTTTTCACTCCCTTTCATCAATAGATTTTGTGGCGTATCCGCACTTTTAATGGATAAAAAATAAATTTGTCATAAAATTGAAGTGACGCCACTTTAGGGATGTAAGTCTAGGGCTCAATTTCCTCTATTCATACAAATGGTGAATGTGTTGGACGACCGAATCATGTGCAGAGTAATACATTTGAAAGCATCTCAAATGAATGAGAACTGGGATTGAATTTGCGTTGCTATAGCACTATAGTGCTGATGGTGTTCAACTGTTAAGCATATTCATTGAGTTTACCAAAATTGAAGCGTTTTAGAATATGCCATATATGAAAGTCTAATCTTCACTCTTCACTCACATCTATTATTAAATGGTTAAAAGAAAGTAATTTTTATGCTGCACTCTAAGTCTAGTGCAAATGCTTCATCTCTACCATTCAAGACTCCAGTTTAAGATAGCATTCACAATATAATAAAGGCTTAACAAAAATCTACTTTTTTACTTTAAATTTCATATTATTTCAAAAGCTATTATTATTGTTTATTAATAGCAGATAATGTGCGGAAGTTTTGTAAAATGCTTTCAAATTGTATAGTATTTGTTATGTTCAGTATATCAAAGGATTTCTGTGTCTGACATTTCTAAATATTTAATATTAATAGTATTGTTAAGTTTATTAAATCGAATTGGTTGAGAAATTCAATTATTCTTATCTAAATTTGAACCTTAATGTTTAGCTTTTCAATTACGTATGAAATATTAAACATTAAATAGAAAAACTACACCTTTTTCAATGGCGTTTTTAAAACTTTTTCGCGAATAATAATTATGTAAATCTTGTAATTTAGAGGAAACAATCAGTTCAACACTGTGTGAAGTCTAAACTGATGGGTTCGTCTACAATTTGGCGAAATTGCCTCTATATATACAGTATATGCTAATGATACAAAACCAATGATTTTGATTGAAATATCCGAAAACTACAATCATCACAATGAATAATCAATAAGTCTGTGTTCAAAGTAAAATTGACAAAGCCAAATCATTTTTAATCATATGAATGAGACAGCTGTACGCCAATTATCAATTAAAGTAAAGGCTTAATTATTTAGTAAAAACACATGATAATTAAAACTTAGAAATAACATTAATTTACAATCTATTATCTTTACTGTAATTGTGCATTCTTTATATATTCTGAAAAACAGCTTTACTTATAGTCAATGATAGGTGTGTATAGAATTTGAGTTTTAAAGCTAGTCTTCTGCAGAAAACATTGGGAACATATTTAGCATAAATGACAAAAACTTGCAAAAAAGAGAATTGATAGGGTCTTCGCTGAACACTATAAGGAAGTGATTTGCATAGAAAAAATGCAAGAATCGCGCCATAAATTTCTTAAAATCTCTATCCAATTGTAATTATTGTTTACTTGAAGTAAACCTTAGAGTAGGTTTCTTTAGAGATGTTTCTTTAGTGTATATGGGCTGCAATACCGTACTTTAGCTTTAGCTCTATTGTTGGACAAAGCATAGAATTTATTCTATTGATAAATGTATAAAATTATTATAACAATAAGAGACACTTTTTTGAAAGACATGCAACCAAGTATATAATAATTAAGTACTATTATTATTATAACATAATTTATCAGTAAAAATTGACATTTATTTGTAATATAGCAGAGTTTTAAGGGGTTCTGATATAACTTTGGTCTTTCTAATGGTAAATAATGAATCGTCACTTAAATATACTTTGACGTCCAGTAGAATCAAGAGTTAGCCCATATTTATTCATTAAAAAGCTGAGCAAACGGCACATTTACAGCTATCCGGTCATCAGCTTTTTGGACAGAAGGCAACGCAGCATAATATGTAATATTTCTGTACGTTGTTGTTATGGTAACTCAAAAATTTGATCGTAAATCCCTTGAGGGAGAAATATTTGCACCAAAACTCCACAAAACTTCAAACAGCAAAAGGAAACCCATTTTAGCGATTTATACGACGACAACATTTTTTTGTGTTTGTCTCTCAGATAAATTAATAGTGAAAATAGTAAATGTCTTTTAAAGGCTTCCCTTTGAAGAAATGCCAATTGCTTTTAATGCATTGATTTTCAATTTTTTCTCACAATTTTCCATAGTTTTACGTTTCCACGAATTTTAGAGTCGCTTAATGGCCATCAGTTTAGTTTGAGTCACATTTGCTGACATACACACATTTGGTGTGTTATATATTCTCTCCATGTTTTCTCTGTAAGCGTGTGTCCTATTGTTCATTTTTAACACTGCATGTGCTCCCCATAGAAAGGACTGCTTTCTCCTCAACAAAATATGAGCCATTGAATCGGTTGATGATGTTTTGCTCTTCTCTTCTCGATATTCTCATTTCCTTCAATTCCAATCATTAAAAGCTAGCTATATATGAACTCTTATGTTGTTCTCAAGAATATGTGGAAGATATAGAAATCAATTAAATGCATTTAATGATTTTTGGCTTAAAAGCAGTCTATTTTGGCTTAAAAAGCAGTCTATTTTTTTTATAACTAAGAGAAATATTATGAACAGAATAAAAACTAATAACAATAATCAGTGGATGAAGTTTTCCAGACTTTTTCTGATTGTGCAAAAAAACTTATATCAAAGCCAAATAAATATCGGGTTAAGGCTTGAAATACGAGTTCAACTAATGCTAGTTCTGACAAAATTTACAATTTTGTATCAATACTTTCACTCGTATAAAAAATTGAAATATAAATCATTGAACTTTAAGATGAATTCTTGAAAAGCTTTTAGTGTTAGTGCCAAACATTCAATAGAAATGCAATTTATGTTTCAAACAGTAAACGCAAATAATTATCTAACTTTGGTTTTACTTAATCTGCGAATAATGACGAGAAATGGAAAGTTTGACTCATTATTAAGAGGAATAAAGTTTGAAAAACATTTTCATAATTATAAGTCAGTGTGTCTCTAAAGCGCCAAAATTAAATTCAAAATTACTTTAATTTTTATCATTGGAACCAATTTAAAAAATAAATATAAAATAAATTTGAAAATTATAGTTTTTAGCAGTTGTGCAAAATAGCAATAAATGAGGCATTTGGCTGATGTTCTTAGAGTGCATTAACATCGTATACTATGTCTTGTTCATGAACTTTGTTTTGCAAACTGGAAAATACCTCTATTATAATCACTTGAAATTACTGGTACTTTCTCTGCGCGAAACAATAAATGAAATGATAAATCTTTTCTATCACTCTTTTATCTTTAATCTTATTAATACTTCCATGCATTAAAAGAATTATTTTTGAATGTTATTGTGTCCAACAACAAGATTTTTTGTTTAGTAACACATTTGCACATAACTTGAAAGCAAAAAAGAAGAAATACTTTTATTTTTGAAAGACATGACATGATATCAACAAAAACTTGCTGCGCTTGGAGAAAATGCCATTCACACTGAACCGTAAACTACAAACTGGTTTTAAAGATGTTGATGGCTTTACTCGCGTTATTTGAATATAGCGATAATGCCTTCAGGGCTTCGGCTCTCGTTTTTTCGATCCCGAGGAATCTTTTATTATACTTATGATTTTGGAAAATATTTTATATTTAATTGAGTGCTAAATAATTAAAACACTGCTTAATTGAGAAAATATCTCACAGTCTAGGACTGCAATATGGCTAAAATGTTAAGTTAGTTTAATTGCTGTTGAAATGTGTTACCAAACTAATGGGTTGCACCAAATTTATGGCCACAACAAAAGATTTTCTCTCAGATAGTAATTTCTTTCTCTACTCTTACGAGTTGAAAAGATTTCTTTAGCGAGCAATTTATCATTCTTTTATCGCTTTGAATTATATCAAATATTTCACTTCTCCATATATGAAACATTGTAAAAATTATTATTATATTATAATAGATTGTTAGATCACTATTCATTGCATTGTTAGCTGTGATTAATTAAAATCATAATTATTTGTTATCTATAACTTGTTTAAGAATTTTTGTATTAGAATGTATTCAAATATGAAATATAAAATTTAAAACTCAAATATGAAATAATATTCAAAAGTTGTTCATTCTCAGCAACCGTCAAATGACATTTTCAATAAAACAAACATATTTAATATGACGTCTAATCCAATTTATTGAACCATATTTTACTCTATTTTGGGATGAATACAATGGGATTTAAGTCATGCGAACAAATCAAAGTCATTTAGTATCTTAAAAAATTTCTAATTTCGTTCCCAACAATTGTGAGGAATCACTGAATCAAAAGTTTAGGTTTGAGTTTCAATACAGATACAAAATGTGAAACAATAAATTTTTTCTAAAATAAAGTATTGAAATTTGTTTTGTGAGCAATATAGAGCATTGCCTTCATTTCTTGGAAGTGTCAAATCAAGTCTTCACAATCCATTACTTTAAGGCAAAGTTTATCTTCAATAAAGATTTATCTAGTGGTTCAAGCTTTCCGAGCATTGCAAGCATTGCATGCATTGCATGCTTTACTCACATTCACTCCAAATGTTTTGTTTTATTTGCAAATGTTTTGCCCAATACTATGCTCTACAAAATTATCCTCCAAATAAAGTGCTTGTGAAGAACTATTATCTAATGAGTATTTGCTATATTTAACAGCAACACACATACACTATAAAGCTTTTTATTCATCCCAATAGAACTAAACATTTTCATCAAAATCAGATTATCTTCTCATATAATACATAGTAATTATTTGACTAATCTTTTAAGCATTAAATCAATTTAAAATTAAATATTTAAAACTTTTATAAAAATGAACTCAAAGACGCAACCATTGACTCAATTTTTAGATAAATATTTAATATATTCCTGCTTTTAATGCATATTTATTTGTAATATTATTCAAATATTATTCTATCTGTTATTGAAATGAGCACTACTTTGTGTATAAATAGACAGAATCTCGAAGCACTACTTTGTGTCACTAAACCCGAAACCAATTGTTAAAATCTTTGACCTTTTCATTCATATTCACGGAAGTTTATGAATAGCTTTTGAAAGCGCTAAACAAACTGCATCGTCAAGTATTGTTGATATATTTTAAAGAAAATAAACTTTTAAGTAATTGTTTTGTTATCTTTTAATTCCATTAACTACTCAGTTCGTCAGTTCGCGACTATACTGGCAATAATTAATTTTGTTTGAATTTTCTTTATTCAATTTTAACTATTTCTCTATTATCCATATCAGCATAAAAAGCTTTGAAGCATATATTGTCTTGAGTTCAACGATATGTTTGAAAATAAAATCCTCCAAAAGCTCGTCCAACCTATTAATAATTTCTATGGCGGAGCTTTTGTCAGTTTGTTTAGTTAATTCTGTAAAGTACATAATTTTTTTTAAAGTAAATTAAAGTTTTCCGTAAATATAATGTTTTGATTTTAAAATAAACATATTTTGTAAAGAATTGAAAATTTGGAATATAAAGTGTGTTTTATTCGCAATAAAATTTATTAATAGAAACCATTATCTTATAAAAGCAAATAATTATCTTATTTAAAAGCAAATAAAGAAATGCTATATTTATTCGTGATATGAGCAGTAAGTTTTGGAATCGTATTTTATTTTGTTATACATTTAATAATGAGTTAAGTATATAAGAAAATGTAAACTAATTGAATACTGTGGTAGTATTATTCTATTCACTGGAAGTCCCATTAGCTCAAGCCTTTGAATAATTCACTTCATTGAGAACATTCACTCAATATCTTGTCATTCATTAAAATCATCTTAAGATCAAATTTACAAAAAAAGAAAAATTTAAAAGCAAAATGGATCGCATTTCAGCTTAATGTTAATATTTTGATAACAATTATAGGTTAATATTGAAAATTTGGTTTTAAAAAGTTATTATAAATTAAGTTTGCTCTAAATGTTAATAAGTATTTATGTGAACTCTTATAAGTTATGATAATAATTTGCTATTATTATAATTATTTTTGTTACATTTTTCATGAAATTTGAGTCTTAGTTATCAATGATTTTAAAATCGATTCTCATATTATATTTATATTTTTAAAGAGTTTTATAATAGAGTTTTCTGCGTTTAATACATCTCTTACTTTTTATTTTATTACAACAGAAATCATTTAAACAATAAAAATAGTTTTGTGGTTAAAGCTATTAAGACAGTAAAACTTTAAATTTAGTTTCTTCCACATTATCTCAAAAATATTTAGTTAGAAAAAAATTTTTTTAATTGTAAAACTAATGCAAAAGTTGATGAAAGTTTGTCGAAATGTTTTAATTACACGATTAGCTCAAACTTTAACTTTAAAATCACAAATGACTCGAAAGAATTATTGTACTTATATATAACAATTTTACTCTTTGCTATTTTGTAATCCGGTTAAAGGCTTTGTTCTCATCGGTGTACAGAATTAAATAAAATAGAGAATAAAGTTGATGACGCTTTACATCCATGTTCTGTGCACTACTTTCCTTTATGATCATTTGACTCTAACTTTCGGAGCAGTCGTTTGAAAAAATTCATGCGAAAACACATGCAATGAGAATAGTTAAGTGTTATGGCAATGCTAACCGTGATTGTGACTCATAATAGATGCACCAAATTTGAAACAATGTTAAAAATAGGTGGAAATTAAGATGACATGAAACGAGTGGGAGTGGGATAGAGACAGGCAGACAGCGAGATGAGCCTAATTTCAAAAAGCATTGAGAGTGTCAAAGAATATAGCAAAACATGCCCTTAAGAGTGGGACGAATAAAATCTAAATCTTTTTTGTTCAAATTAAAAACAAGTAACTAATCAGCTCTTTATTAATTATATTTATTAAGAGCTTAAGAAAATTATATTATATTAACAATTCATTTATGAAATTTTATTTTTAAATATATTCTATTTTTTAGTTTCTTTTGTTAGTCATAAATGCATTTAAATTAAAAATTATTAACTATAAAGTATATATATAATAATTAATATATTGCATCAGTGCCGTACCCTGCTATGGGGCCCAGCCCCCCCCCCCCCCCAAGAAAAGAATATTACTGCTAGTTTTGTCTAATTTTAAGAATAAAAGCATATATTTGGAGCTTTCATTTGGATTCTATTACTCTTATATATTGATAAACTTCTTGATAGTTAAAGTCATGTTAAAGTGACCCTAATTTTAATGAGTGGTATTGCTTATACAGACTGCTAATGAAATATACTTCACATGTTCTGCTACAGTTAATCTTCCAGTGTATGGCACTTAATAGTAGAGTATATGGAAAATGATATAAATATTACCTATATACAGTAGATTCTCGTTATAGTCAACGACCAAATGCAACACAAATCTGTTGCCTATAACGGGAGTTGATTATATCGACAATTTTTAACATTATCTGAATAGGGTATCCGCCAAATTACAGTAAAATATTTGTTGCCTATAACGAGAGATTCCCTATATCCGAGTTGATTATAACGAGAATCTACTGTATATATATATTGACTTATATATATATTTCTTTTTCTAATTAAACTCAAAGATTTGAAATAATATTCACGATATTTTGACAATAACATTAAACTTTAAAATAAAGCATTGAATTACCTTAATTTAAGTCATGTCTAGCTCTCATATTGAAATTATATTTCTGGAACCAAAATTACTTAATATTACTTTTCATTTATATGAATATTTTATATAATTATAGTCAAATAGTCTTTACTTGAGGTGCAATTGAGTTATGGATTTTTAACCATTAGAGTTCATAAAACTATTGCCTTTGAAGTCAATTATTATAATAATATACAAAATAGCTGGATATTTATTTTTCAGACATTAAATTATCAGTAAAGAGGTTTATTTCATGTCATAATATTCAGAGCTACTCATGAACCGAAATTAATATAAAGTCATTATCTCTTAACTGCCAAAAAAATCTAAAATCACTAAAATTGCTAATGATTAGTGTTGGAGCAGATAAAACATCTAAATTGATACAAACGATAAATGAGTATTGGGTTTCATTAGGCATTCTTTCAGATCATGTTTTCGATGACTTTTGCCTCAGATTCCAATATTAACCTATTTATGAATTATGAATGATATAATAATTACAAATACATAAGTTATAGTTATAATCAGAAATATATTAAAAAATATTTAGACATGAAAACGATACGTGCGTGCTATTTATACATTCAGGTCTAACTCCTAGGTTATATCACAAATAATAATTGTTATGATTGATGATTAGATCCGTTATATTATTTCTATCATATTTGTATCACATCATAAAAATTTAATTTTATATTTAAGAAATGTTATCAAATCTGTTCTGACACAATTGTTTGTTGGCTCGAGTAATAAAATTTTGTATTTTTTCTATTATTTATATAAATAGACAATATATTGTTTTTTGATTATATAACATTCAATAACAGTTCGGTAAATATTAGAATAAGCACTGTCTGAAGTAGTATTAAAGTTTTCAATAGAACTGCTGATATGGTTTAGTTTTATTTAGTTGGCTGAGACACTAGTTTTTGAGTTACATAAATATCTTAAATCTTTTGGAATCGAAATGTGTAAGAATGAAATTTTGGTTGAAACAGCTTCTGCTTGAAGAAAAATGAAAAATCGTCTCAGATATTATCAAGATTTTAGAAAAGATTTGTCATAAATTGAATAATACTACGGTCCAGTTCTTTCTTTTGATGGTTAACGTGTTTTGTATCAGTATATAAATAAATCAACAAAACTGTCTCTTCGATTTTGACTTAACACTTAAAATGGCTATTTTTGAACATCAAAAACAAAATAAAGATAAAATATTGAAATCCAAGAGAGCGGATATCAAACTCATAAGTTTTCTTTCCACATCTCACATAAATATCTCGAAGCCATTCGCAAAAACTGATTCAAAAATTTTTTTGAGTTACCAACTAATACGATAGTTTTGCTAAAATTCGGATGCTTTCAGGCTAACTGCACTCAAATGTTTAGCTCACAGAGGCATACAGTATATAAAAATTTTAACTATAAAAAAATTATAATAAATGACCAAACATTTATACAACTAATTTATTGCAGTCGGTTGTCGTCAGTGAGAGTTTTCTTAGTTTTCTTAATTTTCCTGAGAGTCAGTTTTTATAAAAATAGTTTTATATTAAAATTTGCAAAAATTGCATAAATCTAACAATTAGTTGACTTGTAATAACTTATGTAAATAAATGTTCATTCATAAGTTTTTACTTGTTTAAGATATCAATATATTAAATAAATAATATGTTAGATAATCATTAATTATTTAAAACTCATTCTCAACAAATTCGATTTTCATTAATTGTTTCAATAAAAAAAATTAATTCCCATTAATTAAAAAAGTTTAATTATCAGAAAGCATTTATTTTCTAAAAGATATTTTAAAATTTGATTATAAATAATACAGTCCATGAAAACAAACTTCAATATAAGATATTAATAACATATATTATAATAATGGCGTTTTATCGCTTTTTAAGTTCATCAAAGCATCAGTTTCTAGTCTATGCCATCATTATTGGAAACTATTTACAACTCCATAAAATTTTTCTACAATATGTCACTTTTCAAATAAATAGCAACTTTCCCAAAACTAATTAATCGAATACTTTGGCAAACAATTGAGAAGAATATGATATCGGTGCAGCTCTTAATCTTAACTCATATTTGAGCCATACTTTTATAGATTATGATATAGGATATTGCAAAAAACTATAACTTGGGTGGCATATCATTTCAATTTATTTTAAAGTAAAGAAAAGAAATGAGACTTTAATGACCCTTATATACGAGATTGAAATTCTCAGCAATTTTCTCTCCATCAAAGTTATCGTGAATGCATACGCACGCAAATAATTTGCTGATAAAAAGAATATGAGCCTTATTTTCAAGGAATAAAAGTTTATTTTCTAATAGTTAAGACTTAAATCAAATTTTGTTTCCATTTATCTGTAAAAAGACAAAATATTTTTAAAAATAAGTTGAACAAAGATTTTGCTGCAGCATAAACCACCTCTCAAACCCTGTTTTGATACTTTTATAGCAATCTTTGCCCAATTTTACTCTCATCAAAATCACTAATTTGAATCATTTGAAAAATACAAGGTTTATAAAAAGCTTTATTTCAAAAGTATTTCAAAAAACAAGGGAAAGTATACAGTCTATGACTGTTTACAAAAGCGCGATCCGTTCCCATAGTAAAGCATTAGTATCGGTAGTTTTCCGTCGGTAACTTGGCCACTGGTCATTGGACACAGACTTTTGTCGTCATTTTATCGGTTCTCAGGGACACTGATTATGAATATAAAATCAGTTTTTTGATAGCTCTTACCGTTTTCGAGATCTATTTGACGACACTCGGATAGACGGACGGACAGACAGAACAAATTTATAAGCGCTCTTTTTGATTGCGCTAAAAATAACTTAGACAAGTTTTCCATTCAAATCTAGTTTAGTATTTCTAAAAATCATATCAAATACAAATAAAATTTCAAAGATGTTTAGTAGTTTTTCAGATTTATACCTCATATAAATTGTCGACTATCAGTGTAATAATCGACACAATGCTAGTGTCTATTTAATAACTGCACTATAATAAAAAGACCAAAAATAATTGGATGTTTATATAAATATATTCGGAACATGAAAATAGAATTTGTTACGGAGTAAAAAATGCTATAAATTGATAATAATAAACATTTAATAGTAATGAATGTTTTCGTTTTCTGGTGAATCGCTATTAAACTTGAAATGTTTGCCAAAACTAGAATAATATAAACCATCCTTTATTCACAAAAACTCTTACATCCCTCAAAATGGTAAAATCAATTCTACAGTCAATGAAATTGATGTCATTACTTCTTGTAAAGGTTCCACAGCCTCGAAAAGTTTGACAACTATTGCTTAACGAGAAAAAGGAAAACAAATAAAAGCCCGAAAGTGCTCTATTTTTTGATCGCTTTTTCTTTTTTATCTGAAACAGTACTTCGTTAATGAGATTTCAAACAATTCAATGACTCCAATAATGCTACCATTCAGTTGAAATTTGTTATCCCATACTGTCACAGGATTTACGGGTTAGAAGAGTTTGTTAGCCATTTGATAGACTTTCCTCTATTATCGGATCACTTTCTAGTGCTCTTCACTCAAAATAAATAAACAATTTTTATGAAGCTTTAAAACTAGTTTTTTGATCCTAAGTCTCAACTTTTTATCAACTATTTTTCTAAAAGAGCTTATATTTTCTATTTCTAAAAACTTTTAAAAGTAAGATTTGAATGCAATAAAATTGATAACCGATATAATTCATTTGCACTGTAATTTAGATTATGAATTAGGAAACCAAAAATATCCTTATCAATGAAGCGCCAAAACTACCTTTCAATTAAAGTCCTTATCAAATTATAAACGAAGTGGCGCAGCTGGAAAGGTGCCGGACTCATGATCGAAAGGTCGTGACTTCGAGTCCCAGCCTCCCTGTGTTTCTTTGACTGTGATATGCCGGCCACATATCCCTTGTTTTCCAACAATCCCTTGGTCCGAAGCATTAGCCTTTTGCCAACACGGGTAATACCTGTAATTTCACTCTAATCAGGGGTAAAGCTGAGATCTCCTAAAAAGTAGTTGGAGTAACGAAATTTTTTTTTGTTTTTAGTTAAGGTGTTATTCAAACATTGAATGTTCAGATGTTCATTGAATGATTAATTTTAAAAATTATTATTTAAGTTTTCGCGACTTTAATTCTCAGTATCTAATAGATTTTAAATCTGCACTCCTTTAAAGACTATAAACTACTTCCAAATAACTTCGCAACACTATTTCAAACTAAATAATATGATAAAAATGAATTTAAATTTCTTACTTTCATTCACAACTTAATTAAGACGACTAACTATCAAATTTTGTGGATAATGTTTTGACTGTTTGCTGCTGGCCTTCATCAACACAAGTGATCTAATGTTACAGCATTTTAGCTGAAGTTAGGAGAGAAGTTTGAGGTCAATTGTTTTATAGCTTAACTTTAAAGTTTTGGTCAACATTATGTTTATTTCCATTTAAATCGACACGTTTTCAGTCAAATAATTTACATAAATGACACATCTCTACCACAGAACTTATATCAAAGCTTAGATTTAAAAATATTACTGTACTTTTCTATTTCTATATAAAATGTTTTCATAGATTTCAGTCAAGTTTACTCATTTTCATCAAATTAATTCATTAATATTAATATATTGTTGGTATTCTTTAAGCAGACAACTAATTAATCTTCGAATCTTAAGATAAAGTAATAAAACAAAGATATTCATTATGCAAACTAATTCTTCCTCTTGAGTTAATTTAAACCAGTCTTTTATTTTATTTGATTATTTGATTATTTCAACTTAAAATTGAGTATCTATTTACACAAATGAGCGAAGGCTTTGTTACCAAGTCTCACAATAATGAAAAATCTAATTTTATTATAATAACGATGCGCTGACTATCCATATTATACTTTATGCGAGTGTTACTCTGTATTAAAATAAAGTTATTATGAAATTATTGCGTTTTTATGCAAATTGTCTCTCAGTCAATATTAAAGGGGTTTAATTAAGTTATCGATCATTTTATTTAATTAATAAACTTTTTCTATTAATTACAAAAAGTCCAAGTATTTAATGAGTATTTGTTGAGTAAATAAATGTCAATAAAATAATACAATTACCAAAAATAAATAGTTGCAAAAAATAAGATGATGTGGCAAATAGTGAATGAGAAATTTTGGGTATAAAAATAGCAGCAATTAATGGCTTGCATTATATTCTTTTTATGAGTCTTATTAAAATAGTATTCTTTATATGAAAAGCTGATAATAGTAATTAATTCATTTAAATATTCATTTTTACAATGAATTGTTTAAGAGACAGGAAGTCATGACTTGCGAACAACCTTTGTATGATTGCAATAATTTGAATTGTCCTACAATTAGCAATATATAAAGCATTGGATCATTTATATAATGGTCACTTATATGGTTGTATACATGCTTGCAGTCCATGAGCTATAGAGCCGTTTAAATAATGAAAATAAAATTACTATAACTATACAGTGAAAATAGTAGCCTTATAATAGCCAAGCATTGGTTGTAAGTATTTTTGAATACATTTAGGCATAACATCAAACATTTAACTGCATCACATTTAATAAAATAGCAGTATTGTAGTGTCAATTAATTCCCATGACGACATTCGACATTTAGCTGCAAACATTTTCTACATTTCGTCGCTTCTCTAATAATGTTATGTTATCAAAATAGACAAAATGCTAATAATATTTTGCTCTACTCCGCAATTAATGCGACTAATGTTTGCGATTTTCATTCTTACACTAAGTCAATGACATTTGTTTGGCTATGATTTTATTGTCAAAGACAAATGTTTTTTCCATTTACGTCCTATCAATAAAGTCCAGTTAATTTCGATTAGTCAGCTCAAAAAATAAGTCACTTTTACTGTATCAAAACAAACCATCGCAGTCTTACGATACTTTATTCACTAATTTGTCTCATTTTCTTACAAGTTTCCATATATTCTCATATAGAGTACAAAATCTTTGCAGAAACTATTATTTAAACTTATCATAAGTCGAAATTATTTATTCAAATAGCTATTTCACTACTAATTATTAAAAATTGTTGTTAAATATGTTGTTTCGTAAATTTATATTAAAGTTTTATTGATTCAAATAATAGAGAAATATTTAGTAAATTTTAATATTTCATATAAACCTAAAGTACAGTATTTGTCGATTAAAGAAAAAATTTAAAACAGAAGGACATCGAATAAATGAACATTAGGTCTTATGGAAAGTGAGGGTTATTTCTTTTTATTGAAATGCTTGAACCCATTTTAGCTAACAGTTAAAGTTGACTGTTATATAAACATTATTTCATAACAGAAAGAAAGAAATTTATGAAATTGCACTCTAAAAAGACATTAAACTGAAGACTTAGAAGCATAAGAAAATGCGAATAATCAAAACTTGTATAATGACTTACTTTAATTGAAGCACTACTCTAAGTGACAATTCCAGCAAAAGAGTTATATTGAAATGAAGACAATTAATGAAACTTTTTCTTATGGTAATTAATCTTTTGTTTGTTATTAAAACTTAACACATTATAAAGTGTTGGAATCAAAAGAAATCAGAGACCAGCATAGCATAGCATTAACACAACTTTACTCGAATAAAATAAAGAAAAATCATTAGCTTCTGGTTTCACTTCTTTAGACACGAATGCTATTGCTTTCTACTGTTTGAATAGAGAAATGTGTCATCCCTTTTAGGTCTCATCACATTTACGCTTCAAATTCTTTTTATTAAACTCTCTTTCCTCTCATTCATTCTTAAACTCATTAGATTTTGGTTCTTTAGATTTGATACCATCTGAGTATTTATCTTCTAATACAAACTTTAGATAAAGTGTATAACATTTTTCACTTTGCAATAATGATTTTGCTTTATATTTATTTTTTGCAACAACGCAAATATTATTTCTTTTTCCATACATTTTAAAGTGTATCTCATTCTCCAGTTTCTTACTAATTCTTACCCAAAGTTTATTTGCTTGGCATCAAACACGAGGCTTAACGGACTCTATTGTTTGTGAGTTCAACTATTTTCTCAATTTTTATAGATATAAAGCCTTTAATAATAGTTTATTATAAACTGGATTTGAATGAATGCAATATTTCAGTGATAAGAGGGTTTTACCAAATGTTGTAATGCTTTTAAAGTTTAAACTAATATCGTGTGAGTTCTCGATTACTTCTCACGCATTATTTGTTTATATTATAAAACAAACTTCAAGCGCAGAGCTTTAATGTGTCCGTTTGTCTGTTATTTGCTTTCATTTAATCATCATTTTTAATGGATTTTGAGATATATTTATATTGAAAAGTTTGAATACTTTTACTCATTGCACGAGACTCTAAAAGGAGAGTACACGCGATATATAACAGTATTGCTTAAGGATTTCATTTAAGGAATAGAAAATCCACTTTTTAGCTGTTGATAAAATATTTGTTTTTTAAGCTTAAAAGGCTTTAAATTTATTCATATATACCTTTGGTGTACAGACCGGTATAGGAATGGCATATTTCGCAATACTCTGACTTAAAATAAAATTTAGAATGTATTACAACTAATAGCAGACTTGAGTTCCAATTGATATCCAACTCAAATAATTTAATGTAAACGACTTGAAAAACTTCTGAGTCAAGTTTTCTCCTTCTCTAACATTAGAGGAATAGATTCTCGAATCGTGACATTATAAGCGCTACATTAGGCAAATAACCTGCTATTTCGCGCTTTGGCTCTCAAGAATCAGTTCAAACTATTGAATAAACTCTTCCAATCGAATTTTTGGATATTATTTCGACCTTCAGTTGAGATTTTCTAACAGAACCGTTTTTAGCATTTTTGAATTTTTTTATGATATAAAGTGTAATCAAAGCAGTCATAAAAAGATATATATATCTTATTGATTATATTCACAACATTGCAAAATACAGTACAGTATAAAATAGAGAATAAGAAATCAATATTAGATTTGACTAATGTTTGCTAACCTTCTTGTGCGTAAAACAGATCTCAATTTAATTTATATTACTTATAAAAATCGAAAGTCACTGTTCATTGTATTAACGACCAAATGAAAGATCTCTACGATCTCTCTATTTAAATAAATCAATCGACTGCTAAACAATAAATCAAAGCTCAGAACATTTGGTTTACATTTATTGTCACAGATTTTCTTTCATCAATTAAAGTTAATCTCCTTTTGTTTCGTTGCAAATTTGCAGATTATTTTAATGCATTACAATTGTATTCAGTATATTATGTTATTTAAACTCTAATTTTAATATCAAATGTCTAAACATATCTAATTTTATGCTTCATTTTGTAGAAAATTCAAATATTGTCAACTCAATTATGCATTTATTCGCCTCAAAAGTTTGCTTATTGTATACAATAGTTTGCTTTAATTTTAAAATTTTCAAAATAGAAGTTCATTTCAAATGCTTTATTCTGTTTTAAAGAGTGTGTTCTCAATCATTTTGAGTAATTTATGATTCTATTGCTTTCAATGATTTTCTTTGTTGACAAAGTCATTCATGCTTTGTATACTACTTTAAAGTAAAATATTTAGGCATCACTTTGTCTTAATTACTCTGTACTGTTAAATAATTTTAATTTTTCAATAAACAATGTAAAAACTAATTTTCTATTAATATATTAAAGTGCATGTGTTTGCTTCACTCTTGTTAAATGAGATGGTTTGCAATTCTCATAGTTATACTCAAATTTTGGTTAAATGCCAGTCAAAGAAGAAGAAGAATAAATGAGTTCTTTCATATTTTTATAGCGCCCTAATTTTGCATTAATATTATTTATTTGATAAGAAGAATCCTCAAAATTATTTTAACAAATTGTTTATATTTTGCTTTATATTTACATAAAATCAAATGAAGCTCTGAAAAAGTTTAATAAATGAGGAATTGAAGAGTTTATTTGCAAACATTTTTTGAAAATCTTTCATTAAAATGCAATTATTAATCAAATAAATAAGTTAAAGGACTTTAATTTTAAAATTCAATTAGTTTTACTCTGTTATGAGTATTCTTTATTTTGCGTTAAATAAAGTCAAATATTTTTTTACTAAAAATTAAAGGAAAATCAACTAATTTTGTTTAAAAAATTAAATCATTTTTAAGGCTCTGTTAATACACATACAGTGTTTTATGGGTAAAAAATTCTGTAAAATGATTTCATTCTTCACTAAATTTAAACTAAAACTCAAAAAGTTATATTTAAAAAAATATACACAAATCAGTTCAATTTTTATGTTTTTATATCTTTGATAAAAGCAATGAATACTTTTAAGTGAAAACTACATGCAATTAAATAGTAATACAATAATTTGATCAAATTGAGGTAATAAAAAAATATCATTGGTTCATTAATTCTAACTATCCACCCAAACTGAAAAGATATAAATCCAGTCATAAGTTCATTAAATTATAAAATCTAAAGAATTTGAAATACATTTTTTAAGTACTGCACATTAATATCAATTTTAATTTACTTTTTAATTCTCTAAGTGTAAAGTTTGATCCAATTGATAATTCATTAATAAAAAATTTTCAATAACAAAATTATAAATCTCTTTAAACAAGAAAATTAATAATCTAAAGGAATTTCTTTGAAACTTGAAAACTATTTCTTAAAACTTAATCCTTCAAAAAATCTTGAAAACAGCTATCTTTTGATGATATCTTATATTTATTCGAATTATTACTCAAAAAATATCTTTGAAGTTGGTCTTTTTATTTTCTATAAAATTTCTTTCAAATAATAAGACTAACAATTGTTGACAGAACTCTAAATCTAATTGTGGTTAATGAAAGCTCCTCTTCATTTATCTTAAATATTTTTATTGGAGTACAAAACTTGGGGTGAACTTCAAAACAAGAATTTCACAGTTCACATGAGACTTCAAATAAATAAGAGGCTTATATTTTTTCATCTCTTCTTTTTTTCTTTAAGCCCAGAATCATTAAAGTGTTTTTTCAAACAAATATTCCATGACTTATCAATTTAGCTATTATTAAATTTTTTCAATTATTTTCATACTGAAAATATTACCCAAAGGTAATCTTTTCCATCCGATTCCAATAATCATTAACAGTCATTTGGCTGTTTTCATCCAATGTTGTAATGCATGTAAATTATTCAATATTACTATAAGATGAATGACTGACAATTTCCTTCCAAAATATAGAATAAATCTTTTTAAGTTCACTAATGTCTAAAACCCGAACACTGAAAGAAATCTGTGAAATATTTTTTTTGTATTCAAAATCGCTTTATTGAAACTGAATGGTCTTCAATGGTTTAGTAATAATAATAGCCTTAATAAAAAAACTAATAATATAAACCATAACTACTTCTGATTCATTGAATGTATTCATCAAACATGAGTGGCAGTTGGGATGTTATCTTTAAGATCAGGCCAAGCATTAATTTTATTACTCAAAAGCATTTCATCCATTAAATAAATATGAATCTACACTATTATTTATTTTACTGGTTCTCCAGAGATTTTATTTTATTTTTCGGATTAAAATTCCTCAAAAAAAATTTATTTCTTTCTTAATTATCTCTGATTAAAGACTTCTCTGTGAGGCTTTACATCACTAATGGAATGTTTTATCGATAATAGATATGAAAAATTAAAATAATGAATGAATTATAAAATTGAATAAAATGATTAATCAATAATTTTTTGTTTTTTATATTACTTATGTAAATGAGATTTCGTTTTCTTATGTAGAATAGGTTTACATGCTCTTTAGGTTTGCATTTTATGAGGTTATACTTCTAATGCTATTTTTTAGAACAAATTGTCATTTCGATTGTAATTAAAGCTTTCAATATATCCTTAATTACACTTTGAAATTAATAGATGAATAAGTTTATGTGTTGAGACCATTAAGAAACGCGAACCTTTGAAGTATTGATTAAAAATTTAGTGACAATAAGAGATTTGACTTGAAATAGTTAACAAAGTGTCTCATAGTCTCATATGTTATTTAGTACAAAAAATAACTAAAGCTTTCATTTAATAGATTTCATGATAACATCACTGTCTGTCTAATAAATTTTTAAAAATGCCGTCAAATGCGTTATGAATCAAGAGAGCATCAACTTTTGCATTGTTACCGAATAAATCACTGCTCTTTTTTAGAATTCTAACTTATCATTTCAGTGAAGATATTCATAATTATTATTGAACTTATGCAGTGAATAAGTATATCGTTTTTCTTCTTATACTGTATAACATCTAAAATTATCAGAGAATCATATCATAGAAATTGAATAAACTTTCAACTGGTATACTATAAGCTATGCTTTAATGCATTAAAGTTATTGAAATAAATTGTTTGACTTTTAATTCATGAATATTTGATATCTAATCTGCTATTATTAAAAACACAGACTATTAAAAAAAAGCTCTTTTCATAAGAAAAATAGATTGTATTCAAGTAATAGAATTTATTTATTTTTTGTCAATATAACGGTGAAAGTTAATTTAGAAAACGATTCTTCACATTTCTGGTTGTATGAGTTTTTGCGGTCATTTATTTTAATAAATGATCTCTTATTACATTATCTCTTGCTTCAAATGATAGCATTTTATTTTTAGCAAAAGAAGAATTCATTTTTAATGAAAATGAAAAGTACTTTCAGCTATATTTGTATTTATCAAAATCATTAAAGGCTTTACATTCTTTATCTTTCATTCATTACGTTTCATAATCTAAATTATTGATTCATTTTCATTGCTATTCAGTCCATAATATTCAATAAGTCGTTCCAACCAAACATTCTTTCATTAATTAAATAAGGTTTTCACGATTCTGTATAGCAAGTAATGCGAAAACTAATTCTATGAATTCATTTCAACTGTTCCTGAGGAATATAAATGACATGATGAGGGCATTTATTCTTTTGGTTAATTAAACAACTATTTCAACTATTGGAAAAACTCCAATTACTGACCACTATTAGTAATACAAAATTTTTTTAACCACCAAAAAATAGGAAGAATCAGTACATGCTATGGAACTTATCTATATTTTCTTTTTATAAATAGTAATCTTCAATTTGTTTACATTCGATTACATATCACAATAGTGTGTAATTTTATTTTTCATAATTTTGTCGTAATTTTCTAATCGTAACGAAAATATTTTTTAACGCTATATCAACAGTTTCAGGTTTCAGGAAAAAATTCAAGTTTTTATATTTATCTGATACTAAATAAGGGAGACTTATCACCAGTTCTTACCAAAAATGCCAGAGATAAACACTGTTTTATCATTGTTTTATTGATTATAAGCTTCCAAAATATAAAACTAAGGTTCTGTTATATTTCAATCTTGAATATAACAAAATATAATTAACAAATAGCTGTTATGTGAAAAGTAACCAAATATTTTCGTTTAAAAAATGATTTATTATTGACTTTTATTTCAACACAGATTAGCTGAAAATAGTCTCATGTTTTGTAACACTACTCAAGAAAGTCAGATACGTTTCTGAAAACTAAATCTGACAAACATGTGGCGCGAGAAAAGATAAATTGATAACTTGTTTTCTATATAAACATGTAACCCGATAGATAACAATCTATATTTTTAATTATTCCATATATCTAAACTATTTCTTCTATTTATTTAAATGAAGATCAGATTATTATTTGAATAAATTTAAATCTCATTTGTTTAAAAGAATTTATTTTCAGTACTCCTTCTAATTTATATACAGTACTGTTTTATATAATCTGATATATATAAGTACTGTATATTATCTTAAGTCTGCATTTTACATCAAATATTCTCAAAATTTCAAAACTTTTTAATATCTTTTTAATTGACTCGAATGTATGAGATTTCAAATTTTCAACAAAGGTATATAATTCTCAATTTTCTTGTCAACTATCGAATGGCTTTATTGGTTTGATTTGTGATAAACATAGATTTTGAGGATTAAAAGAAAATTCTATAGATTGACAAATTCAATGAAAAATATCATATGAAATAAACAGAATACAGTGACATTTTCTGATTCTCAAATAGCTTTCTTATAACATAAAGCAGTCCAGTGCTAGAGTACCAAATAGATGGCCACCACTGGCATAAACCCATACTAACTTTTGCTGAATTTCATGTCAATATCACTTGTGCTTATGTATTGCTTCAACTTT
>JAQGCH010000203.1:0-29128 GCA_034699485.1 Nanhermannia elegantula
AGTTTTAAAAAATTATATTGTGATCCCTATTTTTTTAGCGCATAATTCAACACATAATTATTTGATCGATAGTACATCTCTTTATATAAAACACATTCGTCTGAATAACTAACTAATTAACAAAATAATACTGAAACTGTATTACACAGGCATTTATATTATAGTCAGATTCTATTATAATAAGTACTATTTTATTGGTTTATACTTTTTAACACATTTATCAAGTTTGAGCTTATAATTTATAAAACACTATTTTTAACTGACAACTCATTGTTTAGTATAATTTGAAAAGTTTTTTATTCTAAATAAAGACTGGATAAGTTATACAGATTATAATTAGTGTCTACGCAAATTTCGACTTATTTTGTTCAAATAATTCGTATGTTTTATTTGGTTTTATAATTTGTTTAACGATTTGTTGTTTATTCGCTAATAAATTAATTTCAAAATTCGTTTTATTTGTTTAATGTGTGTTTTCATTTCTATTTTCATATGAAGTCTTATCAGATCTGATGGTCTGTTATTCACAATTACTTAATATGAACAGTATTTGCAAAATAATACTTCTTCAAGAGATGACTCACCATTATCTTTGATTATCTTATTCTTTTTAAAACTCAAATCAGGATATAATTTGGTCCACTCTTCCAATGAGTTTCCTTTTTGGTACTTTATTTAAGAAATTATTTAATTAGAGAAAAATAATAAACACTAATCAAAACCTATCAAAACACGTATGGAATAACTTTTATTACAAAATCGCGGCTCATATTTGTTTATTTCGTTTCAATTATATAAAGAAATTCTGTATTTCCTATATTTGTTGTGTCTTATTTGTGCTCATAATCTGAATTAGAATTTTTCAATATTCAAATAATATCATCTCTGATGAAAACTTGAGAAAAAAGTCGATAGCGCTCGAATATTAAGATATTTACTTATTTATTTTGAAGTGAACTCATCACTGATGTAATTTTGATGCTTTAACACATATTTCATTCATCACTGAAATTAGCGATTGGAAAAGACCAAAAGACCAGACCAGGCCATTGGTCTCTGCTCTGGTCTTCATGGTAATGCTTGGTCTCGTGATCCGGTCTCCATTTTAATGGCTGGTCTTGGTCTGGTCTTTTGGTCGCGACCAATCATACATATGTCTTTGGTTTTGGTCGAGACCAAAAACCAAGAAATAATTGCAAATATTACAGTTTTAAAATTGAATTTAGGGCCTAATACCTTAAATTGAATGATAAATGTTATTTTATTGCTATTATTTATTTAAATTTCTAGTGAAATCACATTTTAAAATATAAATACTCTAATCCTAATTTTGAACAGATATTTTTCTTGCTGTTAGTATAAAAACGTCAATTTATAAGACCAACAGAAGACCAAAAAAATTAAAATAATTTAGTTTCGTGGTCTGGTTTTTATTTTAATGGCTGGTCTTTTGGTCGCAGACTAATTATGCATCAAATTAAAGATGAGAACACACATTACAAACTATGAAAAGCTTATTCAAGCTTACTTTTATACAGTATATGATACTGTATTCATCTATTATCATATTTGAATAGATCTTTACCAAAAAATGATATAAGTATAAAAAGTGAATTTATTATTTGTATGAATCAATATTAATTGAATATTATGAGAAACATTCAATAAAATAAGTGTTGGCTGTTTCGGCTGTTAGTGGCCATTGCTCTTAAGCTAATTTACTGAAGTATTAAATTAGGGTTGATTTAAACTTAATGCTCATATCAGCCTATATGAGCCTCTATAGCCTCTACTCGTTTCTTCATCCCTAATACAGCCATACATTTATTTATCTTTACGACATATGGGAATAATTAAGTGCAATAATTATTTTCCCATATGATGTTATGGACACTGATTCAGATTCCGTATGTGAACAAAACTATGTTAAGCATATTATCGTGTCCTCAAACTAATTATTTATACAATACAGGGAGAGTCAAGCACTGTAGTAATGATGGGTTTTCGGGAGAATTATCAACAGAGCAAAAATAGTTATCAATTTTTATTATTAAAGATCAAATATTTAGTCAACTATTTTCATAAAACTATTCTATAAAGTTCTGCAGTAAAGAGTTTCAAATGCTGTGTTATGTCACTCGAAGTTATGTTTAAAATGAATAAAACATAACAATTAGCAAATAAATAATATAATTATTAATTTAATCAAACGCCACGACTCTTTCGTTCTCGATATTTGTCTCTTCTCTTATTCTCTGTCAATAACGGATGTGATCACCTTTTCCGGCAGCAAATAAGTGCATCCCTATTCTCACTACATTTATTGTATTGCTCTTACCCTTTAAAAATATACTACTTTTGTAATACATGACTCATAAGTTAGAGCCAGAGAGTGATTGAGAGTGAATGACAATCACAATCAGAAAGCGTGCGTTATGTTTGGTATGTTTTCTCTAACAATACTATCACCACTCTCTCCAAACACAATACAGCTATAGAGCAAAAAATTTTTAAGTCTGTCAATCAGAGAAAAAAGTATTTAGGCTTTCGATCAGTTTATTCGGATTTGGAAAATGGGTGATTCATTAATCTGGCAATAGATCCCTTATGTATGACACATACACTCATAAGCACTTCTATTCTATTCAATTTGATGGTATATTATGAAAGACCAGACTTTACGGATATATGAATATATACAGTATGTGTACCTCTTCTCAAATATAACTTTATGTCCATATAGATAGATGGGTAGTACTCGTCAAACAGTCGTAGTCATACTCAATATGATTATATTGATTGGCTTTCAAACAAGCGTTTTCTGCATCAATATATTATGGGCAGTAACTTATATTCCCATCAAAATATTCCGTTTTAATCATAGGATGAGATGATTCATTCTGTTACAAATACTCGATATAAGCATTTGATTTGTACTGTAATGCAGGACCGTAGCAAGCAGTCCACTAATGCTGCCTCAGCAATACCAGAGATTTTCAATTTATCGATTAATCAAAGTATAAAAGTAATATTTTTGGTGGTTTTCTTCTCTTTCTGAAGTTGAAGTCCACCAGAACTCAATTAATTACTGCGTCAGTGACTTTACAATTCTTGTATTTGACAGAAACTCCTGTATAATAAAATAAAAAACAATTAACTGTTTGACAAAATTATTGGTTTCACACTAGTGAAGGAAAGTTGAAACCTAAACCCAAGATTCTTGGGTATAGGTTTGGGTTTTTGTTGGATATGGGTTTTATTTTTTGAAAACACGTTGGGTTTGAAATTTCCTGACTTTTCCTTCACTATTCCACACTTAAATATTAATTTCTACTCAGATTCAATTAAACAAAATTTCTTATTGTATTTGCTTATTTTATAATACTGTATGTCCATAAGTATTCGAACAGAGTTAACAGTATTTTCTGGTTTTATTCTTTTTTTGAGTTTATCTGAAATGATTTTTGTTTAACTTTTTTATATCTAATATTATTCAAAACCAATAAAAACATTTATTTATTTCATTTATAACATTTATTTATGTCCAGAAAATGAAGAAATACTCAAAGACTTATAAACTCAATTAGTTATTTCATTTGAAGTTAGGTAGTCGTAAAAACACATATTCAAATAAAATTATTGATTTAATACTTTTCACAATTTTATTACATTTATGCAGAGCTATGTCACGATACAAAAAATTTTCAAATTTTGGCTGAGAAAGCATATAACTTACGGGGTGACCACTAATATATGATATTTGAATGATTTTTTTTTGAGAAGAAAAAGGGATAATTGGAGTTTTTATCCATATCAATCGAATTTTCGAGGTGCTATAGCTAATTCTTTTCGAGTGTAGTTATTTTAACGTCTAAAAGATAAGATCTTATAAAGACCGTAAGTCTAAAGATTTACGCTTAAGTAATCCGTATAACGAAACTTTAATTAAAGAGAATATTTTTATTCGCTTAAAATTGTTATTATTATTATTTAACTTACAAACCCTGGAAATCTTTACATTCAAAAGTAGGTTTTAAAAACTGAAATAATTTAGGTTTTTCATCTTTATTTTAGTTCAAGTTAATGTTTTTATTTCATTAAAATACTTTGATTTTAGTTAAAATTAACTTTAACTAAAAAGAGGTTTGTGTTAACTTAAATATATATGATATCTAAATGAAGAAAAGACTGTAAAACTTATGATCTCAATCGTTTTTAAGCAAATTTGATTCACTTGTACTGAAGAATAAAGTGATTGATAGAGAAGCATATCGACAAATTCACCTTTAATTGTTATATTAAAGTTGTGAAATATTTGAATTCGATTAATGTTTATAAAAATGAATGCTTACAATACAGGTCTTGCATTATTGAAGGCATCCGATAACAGATTTGTAAATTTTCAGGTTGTAGTCTTTATAACTTAAATTGTTATAACAGTGGTTCCGATGATGAGTGAGTGAGTAGAACCAAATTATTCTATACAGCAAATATAAGAATCACATTATATATAACAAATTTGATTCAGACTCATTCAAAAACAATTGGTTGAATACAGGTTCACCTCTCTATTCAAATGAGAAAATATAAAAAATTGCATCCAATCATCCATTTAAAGTTGAAAATTAATAAACTGTTTACTCACACACATTAATTTAGCGTAAAATATAATCATTTTTATAATTTTACTTAATATGTGCAATATATAGAAATATTTACAAACAGCTTAATTGATAAGCACTATAATAAAATAGGATATACTCTGTAGTATGTATAGAATTATGGGATTTATTGCAATACAGAGTAATGCATTTGTTAGTTATATATTTGAGATTATGTTTTATTAGATTAATAAAGAGTAAATGCATGGCTTATTGTCCATGAATTGATAGGCAATCCTCAAAGCGATGACATCACTATTTTCCATTTTTACTCTTAAACACTATAACTTAGGAATCAGTGACTAAAAGCTTTGTTGAGAACAAGACTCCCCGGTGACCAGCAAAGGGCTTTCTTGCTTAATCGAGCGCTCATCCGAGCGAATATATCCCGCCTGTCCTCAACTGATTAAGGATCGTACCAAAAATATTTCCGAACCTATGTTTCACTGTAATGAGATCCGGAAGGACTGAATTCCTGGCACACAAAAAGCATCAGATTCTCTTTAAAGTGCATTCGTGTTATTTCTGGGTTAACCTAACAATTAGTTAAACTTTATTTATTAAACATCAGAAGTACTTTAAATTCAAGTTTCAATACTTATAAACAAATAATAGGATTCTATAAGACAAAGAAATTGATTGTAATTATATATATGAATGCGTCATATAATTAAAGAGATGTTAAAATATAAATATTTAGATATCATTGAATGAATAGTCAGCGATATGGGAAGGAATGTTTGTTGTGCATCATTTCTATGTGTGTCATATTAGTGTCTGTGAGTCTGTTGGCGAGAAACGAAATTTCGAAAGCCCATGAGAATGACTTCCCCATTCCCACCCTTTTACAAGCATTGATATCACTTGATATTAGGACACAAAAGATGTGTTATGTTGAAAACCTTATTGCATTAGTTAAACTTATTGGTGATCGCATATAAGCCCCGGTAGGCAAACAAAAACGTCAAGCACTGTATGCTAACTGTTAACAATCCAAAAGAATACCAACAGTGTAATGAGTTTAGTTTCACTGTTTTAATTACAACAATGAAATCATTTAATATTAACCTTTTAATTAAATTCTCAAACTTTATGTGATGCCTGACTTTATCATCACTGCATTCGAACTTTTTTGAAACATTAAAATAATTCCCCAGATATAAGCCACACATAACACAGTCATCGCAAATAAAGAAAGATCACAATAGAAATAGGACACTATCGATCATATTTCATCATTTTGATGTCAGGATGTTTTACTTGCAAATTAAAATGAAGTTTTATAGAGCTTTGTTCGCCAGAAATAGAAGCGCTAAAATACAAAACTAATACTACATTACCGTAAAAGTGTCTTTATTGCATGCATTAAAGCATTGGTAGCAAATGCCTAACATTTTCTTGATATTACTGTAAACATATCTCAACCCAATCTCAATGCAATTCAATTACTGCAATAGAATAATATAATATTAGTTTATTTGAACTTTTATAATAAAAATAGTATAGAATTTTTGTGATATATACAGACATTAAGATTAACTGAACTGCAATTAAATCAAATAAACATAAGACACTAGAACTGAAGCGTGAGAAACGCCCAAATATTCTGATAAGTCATAATAAAACGCCAGATTTGAAATACTTTCGACAGACAACTCAATCCTTTGAACACATAAATATTCGTGAGGAGTGCATACCTATTGAAGATAAAGCAATAAAAAAGTTTAAAGTACTCTATCATAAAATTTTATGTGAACATCAAGTAATGCACTGAATATTTGAATCGAGACTTTACTGCTCTGATCCAAACCGAAAAATAGTTGGCTCTTCTAATAGGGTTTAATGTTGAGATCATTTAATTCTATGACTATTTCTTCAGAATGTTGTCAGTTATAATTGAAATTTGAAAATGTTGTAAAAGTGTCGTTAACTTCATTTATTCCAATTAGATTTGAATTTGTATTCCAATGTTAAATATTCTTTGATGTTCTTTCCATTCAGTTAAATGAGTGAAATTTAGGTTTTATCTCATTTTAAAGTCACTGAAAGTAATTAAATTTAAATGACTTTGATTTCTATCAAATGCACAAAAGCACTCGTTATAGTGCGAAAAATACCTCACCGAAAATCATAGCAGCACTATTACATTTACACATTGGTTTCAGTGCACGTATTGATATGGATATAAATAGCAAATATAATAAATTCTTTCTCAAATACTAATAAATGCAAAAAATAAGAATTTTATTTTATCATTAAATTATATTCAAAAAACCACACATTAAATTGTTTAATCAAGTTTATCAGTATAGTTACTGTATATATGCATAAAACTAAATAAGATTTTCAAAACTTGATTTGTAAAATTTGGAGCTTATTTTATCAAAAAAAATCAATAAAATTGTTTCTCATTATAACTATAGTAACTTCATTCAAAGATTTATTTATATTTCGAATGTTTAATTAAATTTATATAATATTCAAACATTATAAGAATGCAAAACTGTAAACATGTAAAATTATAAAAAAGTTTTGCAAATATTATTCTAATGTGTGGAACCGTTCTGTATTTACCATTGATTTTTTATTATAAATTTGATGTTTGGCGAAATGTTAATCGAAATTGTCTTTCATTTAAATATTGTCATTAAATAATCTCATTATTTAAACAACTATTTATAATTTAGTATTAAAATCAACGAACTCGACCAACACATATCCTTAATTGAAGTGTTCTCATGAAATTTTGAAAACACTATTTTCCCTTATAAATGAATAGCTGCCACTTATTCTCTTGAGTCCATACTATAAATACATTGAGTCCTATACTGTAATATACTTACCTGTAATGCATTATTCATTATTTATGGTCAATGAACAATATTAAAAAAAATATATGACTCATAAAAAATCGATAAACTGTTTGATGAAATAGAAACTATAGAAAGCAATTTAAAAACTTTCATTTATTTTGGTTTCACTTATACCGATATGATTTTATCAATTCAGCTGAAAATCAGTAAAATGTCTAAAAATGCGTCAAATTTATTGAAAAACCCAAATCTTGAAATAATTGTATTTGTGGAACTTAAATGTTTGAATTAATAATTAAGCTCATAGCCTAAGGTGTAAATTTGAATATTGAAGCTTAAGACTCCTTCAAAAAGATATATTGTTTTAATCTCGAACTCACCAACTCGTAAGATTCAGTAAAATGATGAAAAGTCTTTCTTATCGAAAAATTTGCGACTTGAATAGTCGATTCAATGCAATCGTGACTTACATTCAAAATTAATATAATTCAAGAAGTTTATAAAATCTAGTGTTTATCAAGTTCTTAACGTTAAACGTGAAATCATGAAAACTATTTCTATATCAATAATTTGAAGTCAAATAAATTGAACTCCAATAGGATGTACTTTTGCTGGGAATCAATTGACTTAATTTGATTTAAAGTTAAATTGAAGGGTTAATAGACATAGAAATGCCTATTCAATAGTGAAATAAATATCAATATTGAGGGCATTCAATACTTAAGATGTGGTCATAAAAAGTTAAAACTTAATGCTTATGGTTCTTCAATTTTAATAGTTTTAGTTTGTAAAACATGTTAAGAGTATTGTTTCGATCTGAATGATTGATGAATATGAGTATAATACAAATTCTTACTTCTCTTATTGAGTTATGCATTGGTTTAATTTGTTTTATTTTTACCCATAACTCAGTATTTACCGCTTTAATAAAAAGCAATGAACTTTTTTGGTTAACATACTGTATACTGTTTAATATTCACAGCTTTAATGTTCTTTCTTTTTATTAACTTAGGCTTAAATAAATTTGATGATTTAGTTGATGTTTGACTAAACCATCTTATTCTTGCAACTAATTTGAAAACTTTGAAATCAAAACAGGATTCGATCAATAGTCAAACCTAACAATCGTATCGTCTAATGCAGACATATTCTTCATAAGCTCTCATTTCCTTATTTTGCATTATTATTATTTTTATGGAATGAAACCCTAACAAAGTTCATTAAACGATTTTTTCTTAAAAAATCAAATCAAAAAAGCAAAAGACAGAGCTTTAGATGAGAGCGAGACAGTTATAGCAATCATGATGAGGACCACACATGCATTTGCCGCAAAAAATGTTATGGTTTTGTTTAGCGCAATAAGTTTTTTAAAAGATAGTTAACGTTAGTTTAGTTTTTAGCAATTTAGTAGAGCTCAAGAGAAGTAGGAGTGCCAGAAGAGACCGGATTGTGAACTAGTGTTCAGTACAATATTAAAACTGTAATCATTGAGTCGCAACACACCCGCACTTCTATGAAGAACTACAATAGAAGCTCATACACTAGCATTATATAATACTAAAAGTTTATATCTCTCCATCTTATTAATAATTCAATTTTTCACTAAAAATTTCATTATTATTTTCATTAATTACCAAACTTAGGAGGATTGCAATGGGTTGGGCTATTAGGTCTCTAATAAGTATTTTTATTGTGACATTTAGTTGAGCTGTTAATATATATTACCATTATTTAATTGATGTTATAATATATATTATACAAGTTCTAAAGATTAAGTTAAACTTATTTACAAAACAAAGGAAGACCACTCTTACAAAAGAAAGGCTAAAAGTAATTGAATTCATGTATTCGTTAGAATTTATAAATATATTTTTAGAGACAAGAAATTATTTAATAGAAAGACGCCATAAATTCTAAAATATCTTAAGTGAGAAAATAGTACCGGTATGAGTAAGACCTTGCAATAAATATTCATTAGTTCCTTAATTTAATGTTATATCTTATTTAGTTTTCAAAATGTGATTTTTAATGGATTTTTAATTCCATTTTCGATATCAATTAATAGAAAATTACAATTAATATTAAGGTGTAGTTTACTTACAAATTATTCTTATGTAATCAATGATAAGCAACCATAAAAATCGTTTTTTATAAGTTTACGAAAGCCTTCAAAGTTGAAGATAGTGTTTGACAAACTGACTGCTTGTACTTATATGTTATTTGAAATCATAACTTCGTCTGGAATTAATTGAAAAAACAATATATTTTATGTATTAGTTAGCTTTATGCCAATATTTAATAATAGCCCATAACACTCTTATATTGTATAAAGGTGAGTTTTTGAAGAAATAATTTGAATCACTGATTAATTAGTTAATTATATCAATTATAACTAATGATGAACCTCAAAACCTCTCGATTCCTAAACTCGAGGTTCGCTTCGAAATTCGTAGGTTTCAGAACCTCGAGGTTCCTACGGAAACCTCTAGAACCCAAACCTGTCCATCAGTAATTATAAAATTTAGAGCGTTACTTACACCTATTATTTATTATTTCCTATTAAATCAACTTTGATGTTGAGAATTATTTGAATTTGCTGTGAGCCTACCTTAACTTAGTTTATAAAAAATATAATAAACTTAGTTCCTAGTAATCAAAAAGGCATATACTAGGGATACTAGTATACTTTATAATATACAGCAGTAATGATGTAACCAATGTAAATGACAGTATCCAAAATTTAGGAGCACATTTGGCCCAGATTTGTGTTCGAATGTTAGAGCATTTTGAATCTGTAAATAAAATCTAAAACAACTTCTTATTATTAATTTTACAATTTTTTTAAAAGACTTATGTTTATAAAAGAATTGATTTTACTTAATATGATAGACGATCATTGATAATTAGAGATAGGACTTTATACACTAAAAAATTGAAAAATACACATACATTTATGCACGAGAAAGTAGGAAAATATGCACTAACAAAATAAGGTAAGACCAAAGAATTTTTTTAAAAATTTTACGAAAAAATCAAAGGGGAGACCATGAGAGACTATTTTTGAGAAAATCGTATAATATGCAAGAAAATAGCAAAATCATAAAATATGTAGATAAGTATAAAATCAGAGATAAAATTATGCAAAAAACAAAATATACATTTTACGACTATTACACGTCTTGTAAACGTATTTAATTATATAATTCGTGCTTATTTTTAATCTTTACGGCGATAACTACACGCAAAAAACATGCAAATATGCAAAAGTCTCATTCCTATTGATAATTATTATAATTTAATTTGCAATGACTGAACAGACATCAATAGCTTATTAAAAACATAATTTATTATTAATAAACTATTAATTAACTCGAATAAATCAAAATTTTACAGAGAGTTGAATAGTTAAGATGGATGTTGGGCTCAGTCTTACTGAAGCCCAGACAAACTTAAATATAAGGTTTTTTGTGCCTCTATTTTAAATTTTAAAATTTTAAATTATAGTCCGATTAGTGTTAAAGATTCTAAAAACCATATTTGATTTTACAATTATAAGTTTAATATTAATAATAATAAGTCATACTCATTGGCAGAACAGACATAATCTTGAAGGATATCAGAGGTTAAGCGGCAAAAATTTGATAGAGCACTAAAATTTTCTAATAAAGTACATAAAATTGAGTCAATTTTCCAACAATTTAAGGCTACAGTTGAGTACATTAATAGTGTCATAGCATGATGTGTGTGGCAAACATTTAGATTTTGTTATAAGCGCCTGCCTGAGGCCCGACCACCTCCAATGTGATTAGATTATCAGCCATTTTGACCAACTAATGGCACATTAAATAAAACTTTTGACTCAAAGCAATGATCATATAATGAAAGCTATTCGATAACAAAAACTAATAACAAGAAATTTTAGAATAATTATTACACGAATTCGCCATTTGGTAAACAGAAAATATCGTTTCTATCAATTGTGATTGTGATGAATTCACTATCATTTCTATCTCTTATGGCTATAGTTTATAAGATCGAGACTATACTTAACTAATAAATGGCTCAATGCATTAAAAATTGCATTTTTTGAATTTTTTCCTATAAATACAAATTTTTTCGTACATTTTTATAATTTTCATTAGGCTTTCAAATAACTTAATTAGAGAAAAAATTTCAAATTCTTGTTAAACAAAATAAACTGATATGAAGAAAGAATTATTGCTTAAGCAGACATCTCAGGATGTCTTCATTAATAATGTGTTTTACCGTTTGATCCTTATCTTTGATGGTTCCCGAGGCTTAACCTGTGGTAGAGAATAAGTTAAGAAACAATAATGAGGTTGAGCTGAATTACCAGTACTTTATTATCCTTATATACAGAATATAATGATCCCTCAAAGATATGAGAAATTTTCAGTCTAATGTCAATATATTCATGAGTTTCAAATTCAACACTAATTGGTTTACTTTTAAAAATTAAGAAAAATTATTTCGATTGAATCTAACGTAATATTTAATGGTTTGGATAAACAAAATATTTTATTTCTGAAACAAATTCTAATTCTAGTAAAAGAATATTAAGCTGAAAATGAAGCAAAGAAAATATAAATCTCCATTTTATCTCTAAATTTTAATTATAAAAATAGCAAATTATTTGATAATTCTATTACATAACGATAATTTGTAACAAAAGATAATATAAAATTAAATCATTAATTATATCACATTAAAAAATTAGGAGACAAAAAGTGAAAAGAGATGTTAGAGATAAAAATGTTAAAATAAAAATAAAAATATTACAGAAATTTATTTATTAACAGCGAGTTTCTGCTAATCATATTTGAAAAATTGTAACCTTCAATGATTTAATATTTTTACCTGTATTTGAATATTACAGGTGTTAACAACTTTGAAGATGTTGCACATTTGCATATCTTGAAAATTGAATTTGCATATAAAGAGATTTAAGTCAGTTTATTGTATGCTTTATGTTACACAAACTCAAGTTTTGTCCTGTAATTAATATATAGGAGAATAATAACAACGAAATAAAATCACTTATAAACAAATAACAAAATTAAAAGTTATCTTAAATACTATGAATGTTTGATTGTTCTGAAAATAAATGGAATAGGAATGGCCTAAAGCGCAGATCAGAGCCCTCATCGATTTCATAATTTTAAACTTAAGTCTATTTTTGAGTTTATCGATAATAAGGAAAAATTGAAGAAACATTAAATAAACATAAGAAGTATTAGCTAAAGCCCAACATTCTTCTGAAGTCCCATCAATATGTTAATGATCGCTAAGATATGAACTGCTTATTGACTTATTCAACATAAATACTTGTTTCATTTGAAACCTTATTTTTTCTTATGTCTATTTCTTCTTTGATGAATAAACATCATATGTGAATGCAATTCTATCATTCTGTTAAAACATAAACTTGAGAACCGCTCCTTCAAAGATCAATCTTTATGTGAAGTGATAGCAAACTCAATTTTTTAAAATGCGGTGTGTGTTGGGCTCGGCTTTGGTTCAAGTATAGCAAACCAACAATAAGTTGCGCTAAAATTACAAAGCGCGCGATAAATACTTAATAGCAAAATAATATATAGCAATGACAATACATAGACTTTCATACATAGGTTTTCATAAATATAATACAATATCATTTATTATAACATAATTTTAATACTTATTCATAATTCCGCTCAATTTTTTCATAAGTTTTGATCATATCTTTCATGTTTTAAAGCTGCAAATAGAGTAAGCATTGAATTAAGAAATTAAATTATAATAAAATGAGTATTATTTTTGTCAATTAAGATCAAAAGGTTAATATTCCTGTATTTAAAATTAAATTTTTCAAGAAATTAGTGATGAATTGAGAAATTCTGAATTCAAAATAAGATCATTAATCGAATTGTGCTCTATATGAATGCGTGACAATAACTTACATTTATTTTTCAATTAGCTTTTTATTCATTTTTCATCTAATGTCACGAAATATAAAATTTGATGAAATCTATATCCAAATCATATCTATGGAGTAATTTTACTTTTAGCTTAAAATGATCTGATTTAATGTCATTTCTGGCCATTTATGCAAATCTACGCAAACTTTAATTCTCAAAATTTAAATTTCAGACAAAAAACTTTTCAAAAAATTATAAAAAAATAAAACTGTTTAAGAATATAAACATAAATCTTTATTTTTTATTACATTAATTCAAATTTAAAGTAACTTTTCATTTTACACTTTAAAAGATAATCAGAACTTAAAAAGTTTTCAAGTTTTTGGTTTCAAAAACTTTACACTTCAACAAACACCTGAATCACATCAAATTATAATTTACATGAAATGATTTTTTTGAAATTCAAACTTAAGCTAAAACACCTATTTTTCATCATCTTTTTAATAAACTTTAAGGGAAAAGTTGAAATTCATAACAGTGAATGCCAGTGAAAACATTTGACACCTTATATCTGAAGTGTAATTTAGTATACTATAGATGTTATCAATAATCGAGCAGTTGTTCATTGACACAAACACACAATTATTATATTTTGAAAGCCATATTTTCACAGAAACACCTATCAATTTCTATCTTTGTATTTCCTTTTTCTACGTTCACTACAATTCCTTGCTTTTAAGATTTTGTAATTTTATAATCGTGTACGCCTTCAAGTGTTGATACTTGAATCCCACGCTTTGATTTATATTATTTGGAGCGTTGGTTCCGATAACATATTTAATATTCTGTAAGAAAAAGTATGATTTTCTGTTTGTTAAGCAGTCCCTTCAGTCTATTACCAGCTTATGAATAAAATATTAATTAAATATTATAAACTTAAGCCTTTTTCAATCTTTATCTGAATTGTGTAATCTTCATAATCAAAGCGGAACATTAAAAGATAAAAATTAATACTTAAATAGTTTTAAAGAGTTATTTATCAACTAATTTAAAAAGTTTGGGGCAATTCAGTGACAGAAATTTTTTAATTGAGTTATAGTTTTAAAAATGTTTTAATGATCTGTAAAATTTGATCACAGAATTATTTCAACCAATACTAACTTATCCGTATAGTTTCAATATCAGTAAATATATTGGTTTGCCATTGAGTATGATATTTAGTACTTTTTAACAAAACTCATTTGGTTAGCAAAGACATGAACGCCACACATTGCCACACATTTACAGTGAAACAAATTTTTCCACAATCGACAAAAGTCACCATTGAATCATAATTTCTATAATCAACTCAAGCTATCAAATGAATTAAGTCATTAAATGAATATTATTGATAAACATTTATAGAATTTGTTTAAACTTCTTAAAGCCTTTTTTATGTTTTTTAAAGTTTTCATTTTAAATGCAGTTTTGAAAACTAGTGTTTCACTATTTTTTCTGTACAATAACAAAGAGTAATAATAAAGTCATTTATTTATTCCGTTTATTCTTTCAAAAGCTCAATGAGACTAAAAATCTTTTTTAGTGGTATTGAAGCCCACAGACATTATTCAATGTCTTTCAAATAAGTACAGGTAGATACACAATACGCTAAACTGGTATACGACCACTTTTTTACTGATCCTACTTTGAGTGCAAAAACGGGAGATTAGTAAATGTGTAATAATTGCAGTTCAAAGTGTTCTTAAAATAAGAGATCAAGTAATAAAAAGGTAACTCCAAATATTGTAGAGAATTTAGTATCAATTAAATCACTTATGGTTTTGTAGCTGACTCAGTGTTCACATCTTTTTATTAGTTATCTTGTTTACTAACTTATAAGTTAGTTACTGTTCAGAATTCATTATAAATAATTTGTATTCAATCATATTTTCTAGAGTTCTGTGGAATATTCCTTTAAAGAATACAAAATTAAATGTAATACACTTTCTCAGCATGTCTTGTTATAACTTGTGTATACACAATGTGTAGAGAATTATATGTTATTCTATATTATTTTATTATAAACTATTAATTCAATAAATATGTATTACTGCCGAACCTGGACTTAACAATTTCTTATTCTCTACAATAAAATTGGTTTATAAGTAACAAAAGTAAACCCTATTGTGTTCAATGATATTGCTTTAAATTATATGGAAATAAACTTTTTAATGCGTTTCCTGAATATAGTTTTTGCTATAATGTTAATTACCAGTAAGAAACCTATTTTCTATTTTGTAAAGTTTTTTATTTTACGAAATAAAATATTTTACTTTTACTAGTTTTTCGTTCTGATATATCTTATTATATTCAACTTTATAGCATATTGAATGACAAATCTATATGAATTATTTTGATAGAAAAGTGTTTCATGTCTTATCTTAACGTAAAATATAAGGTATAAAGAATTTCAATTAATACACAAAAGTGTATCATTTGTGTGGGATTTTAATCATTAGATATAATTTATCTTATTTAACATGAATTCGGTTAATATATTCTTTAAAACTTGCCCTCAATTATCTTATTTTAGATGCTTTTGTATAAACATCGGATTTCTATCACTTTTTAATTCTGAAATTAGATTAAGTTTACAAGAATTATATTCAATATTCAAACGTAAGCACCATTACTGAATTGTAATTTTAACAGAGCTGTAACTAGAGTGGGAACCAGGGCTACGAACCTCTATAGATTACCAGATATATGGATATTACTGGTATATAATTTTTAATTAGGATATAACTTAATTCTTTATAAATTATTGTAGAATACATGTATAATACTAATTTATAATATAAAATTAGACCAATAAAGTCAAATTATTGAAGTGAATCAATTATTTAAATAAAAGCGAATTTCTTTCACATTGAATTTTTTATATCGTATGAATTTTGAAGTCATTTAGAATGTATCCAAAATAAAATTTCATCACAAAATATCTAATTTAAATGTTTTCAGACTTATGATGGTTAATATGAAATTAAATCTTTATATTTATACTATTTGTGTTAAATAGTATTCCTTCATATTATTTCAATACATCTTTTCTGAGCTCTGTAAAAGATTTTTTTAAAAACGCTTTATGTTTATTAAAAGTTAAAGAAATCAATTTTCCGTGTTTCACATTTTGTATATGCGATAAAGGGTTGATTGAGTTCTTGCAAAAAAGCAATACTTTAAGTGTTTTCCTGTTCAAAAGTAATAAAAGTGTTGACATTAGAATGCTATGGATTTACTTATTCATGAATATAAAATTTTATTGCCGTAAAAGTTAAAAGAGAGCGGAAATGGAAAATAAGCTCAAAAAATATTCTCTTAAAGTTATCGTTCACTGCAATGCTTTATTATTTGAAATCTATTTCAAATTACGCCCCAAATGGTAACGAGTGGTGTCTTATTTTGGGTGTTGTGTTGAAACTTTTGATTCAAAAGTGAGTATTTACATTAAACTTTCAGCGAAGTGAAGAATTGATAAGAAAGTAGACAAAACATTACAAAAAAGAAGATCACCGGAAATGCAGAGGAAAACCCGCTAAACATAAGTCATCTCTTCCCTATCAATCTGATTCCACCCGAGTTGGAAGCGTAAAAACTATTATTTTCTCTATTATTATTACTATTACTACTACTTCTAACTCTAATTCTATTATTTTTCATATCTTTAGTAAATCAGAACTCAATCACAATACAAGAGCAAGAATTTAAGTTAGTTTTAGGATATCGTAAGCGATAGTAAGCAATAATTACTTTGTCTATTATAATAGCTTAACAAAGAGAAAACTGTTAGACAATTAAATTAGACTCAAATTACTTTATTAAAGTTAATTAAGACATATAATTAATCTTATGTTTGTTGAGCTATTTATATGTCAACTCAATTAAAAACACAAATTATTAATGTTTTTTAAATGTAAATGTTGGTGATGTTGTTGTCACATAAAAATACTTATAAAACTTGATTTTAAAGTTTATGTAAATAATTAAATAAAAATTGATGAATGAGAGAGCCTTTGAATACTTAACACTTTCTCGAACTAAATAGAAAGTTCATAAAATAGTTTCAAATGATGAAAGCGAGGAATTCAGAAGTGTTTGCATATATGTAACAGATTAAAGATTTATTTAACAATGAACTAAAAGTAAGCAAAAGGGCGTATAAATAAAAATAAGCGAAACATTTGACAAATTTTCAATCATAATCGATGGATCACTGTGTGGGTTGAATCACATTTACATTCTCTCAATTCTGGTTTCAATGAAGTGAAAATTTTGATGATTTACTAATAACTAAATTTGAATTCAAAAAAACTTAAAGATTAGATTTTTCTGAGAAATATATTTTAAAAATAATATTTTCTGTAACTAATTCTATTGATATGTTTTGCAGATAATTAAGTGACTTTTCCTGTTATTCAAATTAAAAGAGTTTCTTATTCATAAACTGAGATAAATTTGATTTTAAAGTCTTGAAAAGTTATTTATTTTTGAGTCACGCTTTGCAGACTTCAAATTAGTTAAAGTTATAGGTACTCAAAAAGTAATACTAACAATAACAGGACTTCTTCACCCTCTAGAGAGCAAACCAAAGCAACACCTTAAACATCCCACGCTTTACACTTAATACACATTCAAATAATTTTCGAATCAGTAAAAGTTTTGACCCGTTTTTAAGTATCTTTTAGAGAGAAAAAGCGAATACAATAGTAAGACACGTGCCTTAAGAACAAGACAACTCCGCCTCACGACAGTACGTGAAGTGCGTCTGTTTCACGATTGGCTTCAACGATGGCATGAGCGCCGATGCAATACAACTCAAAACTGATAGAAGCCGATGTGTGATCAGCATTTGTGGTCACAACAGATCCTTTATCAGCGAAGTCGACACAGTCAACACGTTTGGTATTTTTGTTGTTTTTGTTTTTGTTATTCTTATGTAAGCCTTTAAAGAGCTAAAAGCGCCCACACTTACGAGTTAATGCTTAACTAACGTTAGTGTATCTTTTGAAAGATAACAACATTTTAGTGACTCCGAGCCATTTGCCCTTATATGTACTTCACTTCTTTTTGTGAATGAAAACCAACTGTCAAAGCCTACATACAGGTAATCTGATAATAGAGTGCACAACCACTACAAGGATTATAGTACTACATGAGGCTGTCCTCAGGTAAACCATAAAACTCTATATGGAACAAAACTTGCTAAAGATTAACTCTATATCTTAACTTATCGTAATTTTTACTTAACTTGCGTAGGATTTTATATTTATGAATGAAAATGTCATTTAAAAATGGGTCCAAAGTCATCCATTTAGTAGCTGTTAATCTGAAACTAACATAACTTTTTTCTTTATGCAGTATTAATATAATTTGTTGGCTTAATGCTAGTCTTGTGCCAAAATAAAAATCCCGGTCGCGGCCCAATTAAATAGTTTAGTTAAAGTGTAAAATAATTTTATAAGTGAATCAATCATCAGACTTCCGCTCAATTTATTTTTCCTTCAAGATTATCAACTAATGTATGTTTTTATCATTAAGGGATTGGTTTTTGATATAAAGGTTATATAAACTCTCTTTAAAATAAAAACTAGTGTAATAAACTATTGAACCGTACTTTACAGTATTCATATTAAAGCCGCCTAACCCATTCTCGGTATTGCGCGTCCGTCTACTTTATTTGCTTCAACAAAAAATAAATTGAATGCCATTGTATTGATTCACTCAAACCTGATCCATTATGTGAATCTCCGGCAATAGTTAATTGAAATTTGGTTTCAGGACATAAGTTTTTAAATGTACTCTTTATTTTGTAAAAATATATTCAAAAGTAAAACCCATTCGATTACTTATTCCAATACTTTGCTATGTCTTATGCTTTAAGTGCCACATAAAGTAAGTAAAGTTCAAATATTTTGTTATTTATTCAGCTATTAATTGCATCTAATTATAAAGTTAGACAATATTGTAAATGACGTGTCTTATAATTTTTTATAGCTATCAAAAATCTAATGACAAACACAAGGCATTACTTTTATCTAAAATTTTTGCTTAATTTACTTATTTCTCGATTTGTTAATTGAAATTCAAAGAACATTTCTTTCTATTTTATATGAATCAAAGAATAGGTATTTTAATGAATACTTTTTAAATTAAAAGTTTTATAATGAAATCTCATTTATCAGCGCATCTCATCTCATATATTTTCCTTAATCATGTTTAGAAATTCAAAGTAGTGTTTGTAAGTAATATAATATTTGCAAATTTTATAGTAATGATTCTCCTTAAGAGTTAGCTAAGAGTTATTTTATGGCTATAACTTCCTTTGTTGTGTGCCTTTCTGTATGAGTAATTTAAGAACGAAATACAAATAATTCATTTCCATTTCAATTGGAGTTTCAATTATATTTATTTTTAGCTTATTTTCTTAGGTCACAACTTAACGTATAACCTCTTGTTTTTCATTACGACGCTTTGCCATTAAGTTTAGCTTATTAGTCAACTCTACGCTAACTGTTTAGCAGAAACAAAATTTAGATAAAGGTTAGAAGTGAATTGGCTTCCATTTGGCAGTTCAACTAACTTAAACTTATAATAGCATAATATAATCCCTTTTTCTATTGACATTTTTCGACTATAGTATAAAATTGAGAAGTACTCACTTTGGAGATCAGCATCTTTGCTGATACTGTGTATAAAGAAATTGTTGAACTTTATTTACTTATATATTAACAAAAGTAAAAGTTAGCATTCGTTTTCACTACTTTAGGTTTTGTGAGCCTATTTCGGTTCATAATCATGAGTACAGCCATTATTAAAGCTAAATTTGAAACGAGTTAAGAGTAATTTCATTTTATTTAACTTTAATATGCTTTGAGGCTAAAAATAAATCTATAACTGTTTATATTACTTATTCTGAAAATAATTAGAAAGTGCTTATTAATAAAATAACTATTAAATAACTAAATTAAAGACATATTATTATTTATTTTTTTACAAAGCAGTTTTAATAACAAAAGATTTTGAAAGAAATCAATATTTTTATGAATTTTGAAACCAAACAGACTTAAACAAATACCTTGTAGTTAAAAGAATAGTACAATTTATTGAATAAAAGTTAAAGAATGCGAAAATTTAAAGCTAGAATTTTTGCCGAATATGTAGAAATGTTTTAAAGATTAAATTTTGAAACCCTTTGATTTTTAATTAATAATGCTACCAAATTAGTAAAAAAATGCAATAAATTATTTTAGTTATTAAGTATTACATATTAATTCTCAGAATATTACTAAAGACTTGAAAACAATAGAGTTGTTTTGTTCTCTTTTCTACAACTAATTATTGCGAAATTAACTAATATTTTGCGAAAACATATTTATTGACTAAATTTTATCATCATTTTTCATTCATTCTAAAAATCTTCTTAAAGCGTGGTGTGGGAGTCGACCGGAGCCGGTCTGGCATCATATTTTTCATAATAATCTTTTTTCATATACTGTATTTTATATATGTGTTTATAATACTTTATGTTTAATGAATAATAAAATAAACATTGAGATACTTGGGATGCATAATAATATATTCTTAAAGGCATTTAATTGATTAAAGCCAACAAAATGAAATCGGAAAACAGTATAATTAAATAAAGCTATTATAAGGAATAAACTAGAATTTCATAAATATATACTTCTTAAGCTTCCTTTAATGTATAATTCATTTTGAAATATTGATGAACAATATCAAAGAAATACGACTACTTTAAAATCAATAAAACAAAGAGAAGTTGAGAAATGAATTATTTATCAGAGGCAAGTCTGCTTAGCCTCAGTTTTTCTAAATAAAAATTTTGTGGGTTTTCAGTTAGAAATTAAAAATTAGTATTAAAATGCAATTACTGTTAATGAAACCAAAAGTCGATTTTAGCAATTTTTAATCCAAAAGTAATCTACAGTTCAGATTAGTGACTGGGAGAAACGGCCCACTAAGAGGTGACAACTAGAATATTAAACAACTGGATCTCTATTGCATAAAATAGTAGTAGAGAAATATAAAAGCATAGACCCAGGGCTAAGAAGCTGTCTATTTCTCTTTATCTAATGTTCTTTCTTTCCTATCTGTAGAAACCGCCCCGAAATACGAATACCTCGTAAGACTTGCCCCAACGCTACCAAAACAAGATTTAACTTTATTTGCTTCGATTCGCATTAAGCATCTCAGCACATATCATCGCCAGAAGTTGCTCAAAAAGGTTGTGTTAGCGCTTGCCTTTTTATTAGCCACGCGATCAAAGTAGTGATTGCTATACTTATTGCTTGTGTCGCAGATATAAGTCAATTCGCTCTATTACTGTAACTTTTCACTTCAATTATATTCAAATTTGGTTTAAATCTTTAACTAAGTTAATCATTAGTGAGGTATTGTCATTGTGTTTCTCATCATATTTTTATATCGTTCTCAACACAAGAGAACAACAATAAACTCATAAAATTGAAAGTAAAGCTTTAATAACTGGCTTTAATTATTAAAAGCATCATTTGAAACAAAGTATTTTCTCATATTTTTACAGTTCAACTTATCGGAGATAAACAACTAGACAGTACTGCACTTCAATTCATCACTGATTATTCAGGGCGTAGTTGGCGTTAAATTGTAAACTTATGGTCATCTAAAGTCACAATAACTATTCCCTGCTTTATATGCTTCTCGACTCTCAACTATAGACTAAGAAAATAGTGAAGCTTTTCAATCATATTGAGGGCGTTCAGCGATTTGTTCACCAAAACAGGAGGATTCCTAAGAGTACTTTTAAGAAGTTTTTAAGAACTTTTTTCTAAAGTTACGAGTGAAGTCTCGATGCGATACCGTCCAAATGATGGGAGTGTTTGGGTATTGCTTGTGAATTGACTTTGAATGCCTGGTGATAGCAATTGAAAACATTAAGAAAAGTGATATTTTTATGTGATATCATAAAACACTTCATTGTCAAGGCGTTTGTGAGAGTGTCTTCAATTTTAAAAGAAAGATTCATTAAAGACAAATGACTGCCTATTTTGTTGAAATAAATTTTCTTAAATAAGACAACGTTTAGAGTTAAAGTGCTCCACAAATCAAATAACACAAGGACTCAAGTGATTTATTTTAAAATTAAATTTTCAAATTAAATAATGGACTTCAGCGAGAAAGCAATGCCTCAAAGACCAGATAGGGTTACCATAACTCCTATGGAGACTGTAAAAGAAGAAGCAGAAGATGTGAATAATTTAAGTAATGCCAGCACTCAATCTTCATCGATAGTTAATGAATCAGAAGAGTTGAAGATTCCTGCCTTAGATAAATACAATCTGAGAACGCGATCGATTCAGAATAGAATTGAAACCGAAAAGCGAAAGAAAGAGCCGAAGCACCCAAAGCCTAAGCAAAGACCACCACCATTGAGCAAATATAGGAGAAAGACGGCTAACTTGAGAGAGAGGTGCAGAATGCAGGTAAGCATTCATATTAAATACTAACACCAGAGTAAAAGCGATAAGACTATACTTATTTTGAACATTAAATTATTGCTATCCCGGTTCCCTTTAATGGATCATCTTGTTAGGGATTTAATCTTACAAACTTATACTTACTGGCACTCTCTTCCATTCCCCCACTCATGCATTCCCTTCATTGCTGAATCTCATCTTTCTATCATATCTTCCTGTAACTTATTTTTTTGATTTAATCGATTAGGACTGCATTTGCGTGTCTGTCAGAAGCAAAATAAAATCTGGGATAAAAAATTAATATTTGATTTATTTTTTAATTTTCCTTTTGAGAGTTTACATTTATTTTAAATTAAATAATAAGAAATGCTATTATTTCATCTCTTGATTCAGAGAAATAGATAAATGACAAAAAATTGTGAATTTAATTGATTAGTATTTACTTAAAACTTAATTATGAACTTTATCGGCCCCACAGTGAAAGTTAGGAAACTTATAATAAGTTTGAATTTTTAAATATAGGAAATGAATACAGCATTCGAAGAGCTTAGAAAAGTAGTTCCAGAATTTCCTGCCATTGAAGAGGAGGAGAAACAGAACTCTAAGTTAACAAAGATAACTACATTACGATTAGCGGTCAACTATATCGCGGCATTAACTCAAATATTAAAGCAATCAGAAGCTGATGGGATTGAAAGCACTGATAGCGTTAACTTTAAATCTGCTCAAAACGATGTCGCCATCAATAAGTTAGAAACTGATAACCTGTCGATAACTCAAAGTGCTCTTTCATTGCTCGCCGGCTTGCCATTTGATGACTCACTTCTCCTTCATCGGCCATCCAGTTGTGGGTCATCTGACTTGCCGTCATGTAGTTCGCCATCAACTACAGAAACAGAATCTCTTCAATCCCTGGAATCACTCAAATCGAGCTGTTGGCCAGATTTCTCAGCTGATGATAGCCTCGATGTACCCGACGCTTTCGATTTGATTTTAGAGAGTGATGGGGAGAGTATGCAATTTAGTGATGATTTGATTACATAAGTTTTTCAAATATACATTTAAGCATTTTTAAAAATATTTTATAGCATTTCATTTATTATTATTATAATTATTGCCACTGTTTTTAATTATTAGTAAATGAGAATTTGCCTTATAATAACTTTTACATCATATCCAGGGTTATAAACTTTGATTATGATTTGTACAATTTAGCGAAAAATTAGACACTAATGCAAAAGTAATGAAAAAGAAGCTAATTCTTAGCTTAAGGCAAATCTTTTCCACTCCCGCTGGTCGGGAATGATATACAATGCCAGTGAAAACCAGTCAACTCTCTGCCATTAAAACTGTTACTCTCTATTAAAAAAATACTCTTCACATATTCGCTTTTAATAAAGTATTTTTATAAATCATCAAAACTTTTTTACTCAACATTTATAGCCATCAAAAGCTCTGCTCCACTTATAGAAACACCTATTCTTCACTATATTTTAATCATAACAAGAGATTAATGAACTTAACTAAAACTTTATAACATTATCAAAATTAAACTTTATTTGCTAAAAATGTGCTTTTAATTATGAAGCCATATCTGATTGCTGTAATCAAAATTTGTTGATTTACAGTTAAAGTGAATTATTGTGCCATTATTTTTATCAAAAAAATAATTAATTCGTCCCAATCAGTGATGATAGAGATACAAATACGATTAGGGGAAGTCCCAACAGGTACGGGATAAATAATCATAAAAATATAATTATGTCTATTAATTATTATGGAATTAGTTACTGATACTTTGTGTATTATATATTTGTTACAGTTATAAAAGAATATTGAATATTCCCGGTGTTGAGGCTTCAATAGGAGAGAAAGTGATTAATTTACTGTAAATGTACTTCAAAATTATATAGCAATCATATATTAATGTATAAATATTATTTTATAAAAGCATTTCAAGTACAAACTCCTTTACTATATATACCTATAGTTATTCATTATTTAGTTTGCATTTCGATTTAATCTATTGAATAATTGCATATAAAAAATGAATACTATAATGTAAAAATAAGTATGGCTCATCCCATCCTCTCAATTGAAGACTATCTCATTGCAGATTTATGCATATCTCAAAGTATAATTAAGTCCTCTTTGATTAAGTTATTTTTTATTATAAATATTAGATTTTTGTCTTTTGTAAGGCTTTGCAAAATGCTTTGTTTTAGCTGTTGTTACAGTAGAAATACAAATATATAAAAAGTAGTTATATTTATGAAATGATTTCTCACAAACATTTGTATCTATCTATAAATTTCTTAACGCAAAGTACTATTATATAAGTTTCTTTATTGAAAAACCAAAATTCTAAGCCCAAAATTTATTGCGACAAAATCAATGGGAGAAAGCCATAAAGCTGTAGCAGTATTATGTTATTTGATATGTTCTGGTCTTTTTATTGATGTAACAGAACATTGATTGCCGGTGATGTAAATTTTAGATTATATAATAATATATCTGAACAGAGAAACGATATGTGGTCTCATAGAGTTGGCACTATTTTTGTAAATTGATTTTATGGTAGGGTTTAAAGTGAATCAACATATCAAATACCACTTTTTGATTAGAAAAACAATGTTCATCTTTGGGCTGTGTATGGTCAGTAATATTATAAATATTATCACTAAAAATTTAGTTATAATTATTGATAATTAAATATTTTGTAAATTTAAAGCAATTAAATTCAATGGGGATTTGAGTTAGTATTTGACTGTTGATAACTCACGAGAAAAAAGTATAGTAAGGGAAATCAGGTTTTTATACCTATATTTTCATTATTTTTTCAGTTTTATATATTTGATAAAAAAATATCATTATTTTATAAGTATATATATATTAAAAGTATTGTTTTTCTTTCATATAATTTCATGTAATGCAAATTCAATTTGAATAAAAAAAATTGTCAAACTTTCATCAGAGCAATCAATTGGGTGGTGACTTGAGGTAAAACTTAACATCGATTTACTTTTATTTGAGAGGAAATGTTAAGTTAGTAAAGCATTCTTGATGTCAGTTAAGAGGAAGGGTGTGATAAAATTTTGCACCTCTAAATTCGAGGCTTTGCTGCTATTAAGTTGTACACAAGTCTTGAATGTAGAAAAATGTCAATTTATTTACTAATAAAAAAACTGGAATTATATATTTGATTACTTTTTGATATATCTATAATATGTTAGCAATTAATTCGTTACATTTTTCGTGTTAATAAATGAAACATTTAACAAATCATAAAATACAGTATGACTTAACAGTAACCAGTTATTTGTCGAATAAACATAAAAGTTAGCTGTGAAGGAAATGGTTCCAAAAAAATATTAACTAAGTCAGGAAAATTTGATGACGACTTAGCTTATAAATTATTGCAATACTAGTATTTATACTTAACTAAAGAGGTTTTAATCTTTTATATTTTAAATCTTGTTTACAATATTAATACATCAATTATTCTTTACATAATTATTGATTATGTTTCTGAGATTTGGGTAACTGTGCATATAATCTATTTACAAAATTTAGGATCGGGAAGTTGAGTTTAAGGGTTATGCAGAACTTATATTAAAAATATTCACCCAAAAAATATATTATATTTAAGGAAAACTTAAATGGTTGAGAAATATATTTTATTATAAAATTTTGGTTTATGCTGGTTTGGCGCACATCAGACTACTGATGAGCAAAACGAATCTCTAGGACCCGAACCCGAACCCGAACCTCGAACCTCAGGCTCTAAATTTTGAAAGAAGTTCGGGTTCGAGGTTCTAAGGTTTCTAAACCTGAGATACTAAGTTCAATTTCGAGTCTTGAACCTCTATTATTTATTTAAAAAAAGTGTGCTAAATGTAATTTGAGAATATTGTTTTCAAAGATTACTATTTATGAAATCGTTTTATACTGGTTTTATATACAGAGGATCTGAGGTTCTTAGTTTTGAGGTTCGAGGTTCTGAGGTTCGGGTTCGAAGTTCTTAGGGTTCAAAACCTCGAGGTTCAGGTTCGGATTCGAGGTTCCAGGTTTAAGAAAGGTTTGAGGTTTAAATTTTTTTACAGAGGTTCGAGTTCAGGTTCGAGGTTCGTGCACAAACCTCTGGAACCCGAACCTTCTCATCTATACATTAGACTCATGTTGATAAAAAAACATCGTATTTGAAATACTGTCAACCAATTTTTTTAATAAAAGTAATTATTTTTTAGTGACAATAATAATTATTTAAAACTGTGTGAATTAATTTCTAATAATTACATTGAAAACCCTGAGTGATGGCTATCACATGTTTAAATGAAAACAAAATTATTCACATGCCTACAAAGTATTTGAATTGAAAAGTTATACAATAATATAATTAGTGAAACATATAACAAGTTTGGTTATTCGTCAACCTTCGATTTTTCTTGTTTTTTTAATTTTCTCTCTTTAGGTAGTTTCAGGCGTTCTTTAGAGAAAATTTTTATCGGTTTTTTCTCATTCTTAACTTAAAGCTCTCAGAATAAAAAATTTAACGAATTTTAAAAGATTTATCCCACTTTTAATTAATTTATATTACAAAAACATAGCTATTTAATAAGTTCGAACATAAACATTGGATTTTAAAAAAATTGAACACATTGTTTTTATTAAATTAGATTAGGTTAGTATGAAACTGTAATTTTTAACATAGGCGCCAACAGAAGCATGTGTAATTTTAAAATAAGGGATCAAAGCTCAAGTTGTTATCAAAAACTTATCACTGACTAATCTCTTCACTAGTAATAAATTTTTAAATTTCGAAAAAATATAGATATTATGTATAAATTTTCCCACAATCGCCTCACTATAAAGAACAAATATAGTTAGCTTTAATGGTTTAATGTTTGTTTTTTAACATACTGTCTTTCAAGTGATTGCAAAATTCCCAAATTGATTACCTGACGTATTAATTCTTAACCTTACTCAACCTTTTTTGAGGAGATAGAGAATGTTTCACATGAACAATAAGTCACAAATGTTTGAAGACATCGAGCAATGAGAATGAGCTAAATTTTAGATAAAAATGTGATTAAACTTAATTAAATCGAAATAACCAGAAATCTTGAAGAGATAAAAATTTGAAGTTTAAAAATTTATGTTCTTTTACAAGTTAACAGAGAAGAGAAGATAGTTGTTGAGGCCCTCACTAAATATATGATGAGGACAATAAACATTTTAAAGATCAAATCAAACAGAAACATGCAACGCACCAAATGCTACAGTCAACAGACTTGTTAATAACAGAAGCATCAGAAGCATCAACATTTTAGGGGAAAACTATTTCATGTGTTTAACTTTTTTGTTATTTAAGCTAATTTTCTAATTCTTGTTTACTTAATGCGTTTCAGTTGACTTTTAGGCTCTATTTATGCCAACAAGTCTTCTGTTATGAATAATAAATGTTGAACAGCAAATACTTGTCCTGTAGACTACATAAAAGTTTATTTAATTTTATTTCTCAAAAAATTTTAAATATCAGTATTTAAAAAGAATAACTATCAGTATTTCTATTTACATGAACTCAATATTTCAGTTGAGTAAGTTCTGAATAATCCAAATCATGGAAATGTTTGGTTAAATAAGTTTTTAATATCAAAAGAAACTGAAAGTCTATAAAATAAAACCTTCAGACAAGAGTTTTTAGATATAAAATAATCTTTTAAATAACGATTTTTGTATATTCAATAAAGTGAGAGAAATAAGTTGTAAGAAATAAAGGTATTATTAAATCGTTAGTCTGTACTACTGTAACAGTTTACTTACTTATTCTTAATGAAGAGCATAGGCTAGCTTAGGCTCTGAGGTTTTTAAGCATAGGCTCGTCACGCTAAGGCTCAGACACAGGCTCCTGGTTTTCAAGCCCATGCTCTTCATTGCTTATTCTAGACAATACTCCCTGTATGCCATAGATAAGCACAGATTTTCACATAATTTAAGATTACATACAATTTAGTATATTTATACATTACAAATAGCGTTATTTATTTGTAGTTAATAAAATTTTTAATAAAATTATTGATAAATTTTCAATTAAATGTACTTATAACGTGAGTCAACCTGTATTTTAATGTAGTACCGGTACTTTAAATGTCCAACACTGCAGCAGTAGAGTCTCACTGTGCTGTACTATAAAGTATAAAAATGAAAAGTACAAAGGTAAA
>JAQGCH010000204.1:0-29090 GCA_034699485.1 Nanhermannia elegantula
GGTCTCCATTGAATCGTCGATCAGATGATCGAATGGGCTCTCACTCGAGCCGTGAGTCTCGAGCCTCGCGTCGAGTCTATGTGGCGAACGTTGCGTTTGACGTGAAGTGGTCTGACCTGAAAGATCTGTTCAGAGACAAGATCGGGAACGTCTCGTACTGTCAGCTCTTTGAGAACGAGGACAGCAAGAGTCGCGGCTGTGGTTTAGTTGAGTTTCACGACTCGACCTCCGCTCGAAAGGCTATTGAAGTTCTGCATCGCTATGAATTTAGAGGAAGAGAACTTGTGGTCAAAGAAGATCTTGACTGCGAGCGCGACCGTTGCGGACGTCTTATACTGCCGTCGCGTAGGGATAAAGACAGGGAAAGGGATTACCATTTGGACGGATTCGACGCCAGTGTTGGCGTCGGCGGAAGCGCACAGGCGTTCAACACGTATGGTCTGAGTCCGCAATTTCTTGAATCTCTTGGAATAAAAGGTCCGCTGAATAACAGAATTTTTGTGGCAAACCTTGATTATAAAGTAGGAGAACATAAATTAGAAGAGATTTTCAAATTGTCCGGAAAAGTAACAAATGTTAAGCTATATACAGACGCGACCGGCAATAGCAAAGGTCACGGCACTGTTGAGTTCGAACACCCGGTCGAAGCAGTGCAGGCGATCTCTATGTTTCATAACCAAAAGCTATTCAATCGAGCCTTAAGTGTCCGAATGGACAAATACGAGTGCGAAGAACCCAATGAGACCATTCCTTCTCAATTGCCATCAGGTCTGGAAGGCGTGGGTAAAGGTCTTGGCATTGGTGGACAGCCTCTCAATATTGCCAAAAGTATGTTGAGTTCGTCGTCTGCACAACCACTGCAAACTCTGCAACAACAGCCACCTCCAGTTCCTGCACCTTCTGCTGCATTGAATGCATTAACAAATTTGGCCGGAAATCTGCAACAACTGCCGTCTTTCGCTCAGTCGTTGAGTCAATTGAGTAATAGTTCTGTTTCAGGAGTGAATACGTCGGCAATGAATTCCGGTGGTATAAACATTCCCGGCTTTGTCAGTACTGTTGATCGCTCTCTTTCAGGGTTGGGTCACAACACAGCCTCAACCCTTTCCAGTTTGACTGCTTCTACTGCTGGCTTAGGCTCTGGTTTGGGTTCATTTGCAAATACGGCTCAGAACGTGTTGGCCTCACTTTCTGGTGTTGGGTCTCAATCGCTGTCTGGTGTGACTCCTCTCCAAATGGCTAATCAAATGAGTAATCAAATGAGTAACCAAATGAGTAATCAAATGAGTAATCAAATGACTAGTGCTCACAATACAGGCATTAATCCAAATAATGGCAATTTGAGTGTTTACAGCACTTATGAACGCGAGTTTCGAGACGACAAGTACCGCACTCAGTCACACACAGTGCAGCACACAGTACAGCCTGTGATGTCTGTGTCGGACACTATAGTAGTGCGTAATTTGCCCCAAAACTTCAGTTGGCAGAACCTCAGGGACAGGTTCAATGAGATCGGAGAAGTCAGGTTTGCAGAGATGAAGACTCACGGGACTGCTGTGGTCAGGTTCAGGTCCGACAGAGACGCTCAGAGAGCTGTCGACCTTATGAATGGCATTCGTATCGATAATCGTCCCATTGAAGTGAACCTCTATTTTTAATATTCTTATTTGTTTCGTTATTCTATTCTAATCATTGTCTCCAGTGATTCAATTCTAAATCAAGCCATTAATTAATTGTTGTTTTTTCAATATATTGTCCACTTTTCTGTTTGATTGTCAGCTTTAATATCTAATCATTCAATAATTACTCAATTTTAAAGTAATTCATAATTTATAAACTTCTGTTGTATTCATTTATCAAATAGTAATCAATGCGTTTCATTAATGATGATTGTGATTAGTCCTCAAATTTTGCATTTAGTAATAAATGGCTTTTGTATCCAAAAGTTCTTTCAATTCTATATTTTTTATCGTTATTAAAAGTTTTCTATTTTAAGCATTTTTGTCAACTGTTGGTTCAGATTCACATTTATTCTGAGTTTTGATTGCCTTAAATCTTACTATTTTTCATGCATTTCAAGTCAGTGTCAGTTTAATAGTTATTATTTGGTTCATAAGTCGATAATTCCTTTAAAATTGCAGAATAATGTTGAAGAATGTGTTGAAGTCCAGGTTTGATCTGATTTGAATATAATTGTTCGTAAAGCGTTATGAATCGAGTAATTTTCAAGAATTAATATTAATGATTACAGTATTTAGTAAAGTTTGTCGATTTCACTCAATATATTCTGAGAAATATTAATCTGTTTATTGATTGGAGTCATTCCTGATTTTGTCTATAATAAAATAGTGTTGAAACACATGAAATCTTACGTTAGAATACATTTGAGCCTTTGTAGTGAAGTGGAATCGCATCAATTTAAGTGTTTTAGAGCATCACTTCAAAAATTGCATTTAAAGCTCTTTTTAATAATTAATTCAACTAAAATTGATTAACAGGAAAAAAAAGTCTAGAAATGCATTAAAAGCTGGTCTGTTTCGATTCAATGGACGGAATAAACAATTGCAACCATTGGAATCAATTTTATTTTAGATTTTTAATGGGTATAATATTTTATTCAATTTAATTGAAAGTAAAGTTACAATTTTTCGGTTTATAAATTGTATATAATTTAATAATAAAAATTTGATAATTTATTGAATTTTTAATAATTTAATAGTCTGTAAAATCAGTTTTAAGTAAGATTTAAAATTCAAATAACTTTTCTATTAATTTACATAATTTTTTACATTTTATTTATAGTTATAATGTGTTTAATTAGATACAGATATGGATTCGTCTTAGAAAAGATGTTATAAACTCCCATAAAATAAAATTTTATTTTCATTAAATTTATTTGATATCTTTGCCAAAGAATTATTGTAAATCAGGGTTTATTGTGATTTTATGAGCAAAAACATTTTTATAATAGATTATATTTGAACAATGTGTTTAGCGGTTTGAACCCAATTTAACCGCCGATTCAATCGGTTTTTAAAATAACAAAATGGTCGACAAATTTACAGAAATGTTATCAAATAATAATAATTTTTGTGATTAAATCAGTAAATTTATTAATAGTTAGAAAGCTGAGTCCTCGTATAGTAAGTATTAAAAAGTAATACTTTAAAACATAGGTTCTCTAATGGTTGGTCGCAAAATGATTTTGTTAAGCATTATGTTCTATGGAATAACAATTATTGAAGTTTTAACAAAAAATAACTTAGAAGGTAGGTTGGGACCAAAAAAGTCTGAGAACCGCTGCTTTAAAACATTTTATTGTATTTTGGCTTTAGAAACAAATAATTTTTTAAAACATTTTCGTTTCGCCAAATCTTATTTTAATTCTATTTTTAATAACATTGATAATAATAGGAAAAAATAAAATGAAAACATTAATAAATACAATACGAACAGCTATAATTGAGATGTATCTTTGATAGTCCTATACGCTTCTAATACCAACCCTTTAAAATTGGAATAATGTTACTCTATATTATATGAAAAGCTACTGTATATGCAATCCAAATATAAATGCGTTGCCGTATTTAATCGTAATGGTATGAATTTGCTCAACTCATAGAACTCAGTCATATATGAAGGTGTGTATGAAGATGTATCTGAAAATATGCATATGCTCTGAAAATTGGAGATATTTTTCTGTGATCTGAAAATGGACTATCAAACAGGGATTAGATATGAGTAGTGCTCCGATAAGACTAAAGAACTAGACTAAAGCCTATTGCCCGAAAGGCCCAATTGCCCGAAAGGCCCAATTGCCCGAAAGGCCCAATTGCCCGAAAGGCCCAATTGCCCGACAAGTACTAGTGCCCGACACGCCAATTGTCCGAATATTTATGATGTTTTATTATCTGACTTGGACTAATCTAACCTAGCCACAACCTTTGCTAACTAACACTTATCGTATATCAAAAACATATTTAATTGACCAGAGTCTTCCCCAATTCGATTGGGATGGACGGCTTGGCAAATCTCGCAGAGCACACTTACCCTTCCTTTATGTGAATTATAGTAAAAAATTGAACGTAATTAGCTTGCATTAGATATTTTTTGGTATAAACTTTTATAAAAAAATGTCGGGCAATTGGGCCTTTCGGGCAATCGGTCCGGACCCGTACCTATGCATGTAATTGACAGTATTAATGTCTGTATATACTTTATGTAAATATTTTGATTGCCAGATCTAAAGGTTTGGCTAATTGTTAGGTTTTGACCTCTTAGGCCAGTCAGAAGTTTTGACTGAAGCGGCACATATTCGGTTCAGGTTTCAGATTTTGAACTTTTTTAAAAGTTTATTGAAGTAGTAATTGATTCGTGAACTTTATTTTCGGTACAACTTATATAATGGAACCGTTTAGTACAGTGAATGTGTCAAATTCATTGTACTGTATATAAAGATACCTCAAATATGTTAACATTGGGCGCAACAGCCATTGTTTTAACGGTCTTAACGCGAATGTAATACTATTTATAAATGAAAATACTTTGTTCTTCAGTGAGATAAGTGTTAAGTGTTGTTTCTTTGGTGGTAAAAAAGTTTAGTTAAACTCAAAACTGGTATTACAGTAAAACTATTTCGATTGGTGTTCAAACAGATGAGTGATTGGTCTGTGTTTTTGGTTACCATAGTAACATAAGGGCACAAATGACATAAATGTCTATTTTGAATATCTGCCAAACAGTTAAATAACTTGAGTATTGAAACTGTGAAACTGTTTGAGTGAATGACAGAGAAACACTTTTTTATCTACAATTTCTTTATGCATACAATACTTGTTTTGAGTGTTTTTTAATTATATTTTAAAATGAATCAAAATATCAACAAATTGATTGCATTTGATCCACAATTAAAAGATGACTTAATTATCAGAAAAGCTTCAGAGGTAAGAAAATAATAGTAAAACAATAATTTATATAATAATAATAAAAAATGAATTATCAGACCGTTTGTATCAATAAATAACTTAATAATGAGTGCTATTTATGGTATAGGTATTATGTGGTATAGGTCTCAATGTGTTCAATGTGTCACTTCCCTGACTCTGCCCTAACTCTGCTAACAATGTTATGATAGACTTCTATAGCAATAACATACAAGTTATATATCAATCACATAATAGTATTACAGATATTCAGTTTATCATAAAAAATATAGGACACAGTCATTAATGCTCAACATTTTGGTGTTTTTTTTATTGAAGTCATGCTTTACGAACATATCTCTCATTCAATTGTTTATAACTTTATTTTACTTTCTCTTTGACAGCGGTTTCAAATCCCATTTGAATTTATTGATGAAAACTTAATTTTAAATGAAGGACTACTTGAAGAAAGTTCTGTTCTTTACATCACTAAAAACTTTTTCGGAGATGTATTCTCCAAACTGATGAAAGCAAGAAAACCAATAATAAGTGATTTGGTCTTAAATGCATGCATCGAACAAAATATAGTGAGTCATTGGAAACAACCATTTGTTTGAAATGATTAAAAACGTATTTTTAATTAATTTACTGATAGCCTTTGCCATCACCTAAATATCCGTTATATAATTACTTTATGAAAGACTGCATCGTTTGCTTTCCATCAGTCAATTACAAGAATCAAACTGTAAGTCTTGTACTCTTGTTTAGCATTTGAGCAATTTTTTAATTTTATATTTCTTATAGGATTTGCTGAATCGATATTTAAATCTGATTCGGTTTATGTGCGGACAGAGTCGAAAAGACATGAAAAGCGGTAAATCATTCGAAAGAACACATTTAATTGAAAGCAAAACAGATACAGATAACTATAGAGTGAGTTTCTTTTTGTTATACTTTCATAATTAGATTCATAATAAGTGTTTTTACGCGCAATCTATACTTAATTTGATTTAATTTACAAAACATTTCTAGTATGCCGTCATATATGGAATTCCTATTGTATTCAAAGAATGGATCGATGACTTATGGGAACAAAAACGTAATGAGGAATTCGATTCTCGAGATCCCAATCATATATTGAAGTTCATGATTAAGCCATTTTATGGCCTCAAACTTGCATTCATTAATTTTTCTGATGATAATCAAACTGAAAAAGAAGAGAGAACTCAAATGGAAGGCTTAGTGGCAGAGAATGGCGGAGAAGTTGTTGATTCCGATAATGAGAACTGCACTCACTTTGTTTTGAATGCTATTAAAGGCGAACAAATTTCATTTGATTTCAATAATTATGAAAAAATTCCTGAATATCTGGTCTTTAAGAATGTGAGTTTCTTTTAGTTACTGTATTTCACATTTTAATTATTTTAATTGCTTTCCTTATGCTTATAAACAGTGGTTCACTGAGTCCATTAAAATTAAATATCGTGAGGATGAAGAGCAATATCAATGTTTCGTAAGTTAATGGAGACTAAAATTTATTAATTATATTGTTTTATATTGTTATATATTTTTGATAATCCATCAGAAGTCTAGAAATGCGTGTCGAACACCCGTCAATATGTTTCGGTCATCGATCAGCAGGAGTTCATTGGGAATATTGAGTCCTATCTATGATTCTTCTTTTTCAATGGACGGTTCTATTTGTATGTTTGTATTGCAATAAATTTTTTAAATTAAAAGTCTTATGAAGTGTTTGTTTTGCAGCAAAATCTCAATTAGACAGTGTTGAGAAAACAACTGACACCAAAACATTCTCAGCCACTTATAATACATGTTTAGAACTTTGTCAAACGGAAACCAATTATGTGAATATTCTTAAGAATATAATTAAGGTAATGATTGGAATACTGGCATTCATGTCCAGTAACTGTTTAAATATCTTGTAATTATAATATTGTGCTTAATATAATGTAAAATTTGACAATTTCTATATAATTGGTATCATATACTGATCTATATATTTGTTATGAAGATTTTCAGAGACCCACTGAAGAACCATCAACTTCCTGATCAGTTCCCTAATGAAATAGAATTAAAAACAATATTTGGTTATTTGCCGCCAATCATTGAAGTCCACGAAAAAGTGCTCATAAAAATCGAACAAATAATTCAAAATTGGAGTGAAGACAACGAAATCGGCAAAATATTTTTGAATCACGTATGTGTTTCTCATTATAACTTAGTAATGGTTATAAATTGAAACTTTGTTTTAATATAAGTTAAATTTATTGCTTTTAAGTCGGATTCATTTTTGACGGCATATCCACAATATGTTAATTATTATGAAAAGACCAAAGAAATGATTGACGAATGTATAGAAAAATATCCAAAATTTAATTCATTTTTGAAGGTAATGATAAGTTTTTCTATGTTTATGTTTTCATTATTTAATTAGTGATTCTAATGACCTTCTTTTCTGTTGAATAATAAGGTTTCCCAAAAAGATCCCGCGTGTGGTAAACAAACACTAAAAGAATTACTCATTAATCCAATACAACGTCTTATGAGAGTTGAAATGTATTTGAAAGGTATTCAACTTATTTAAATCAAAGAATATCTAATACTTGATTTGAAACAAGTTTTTTAAATTTCTAGTTTTGCTCAAAAAGACTGACGAAAAGAAGGCCGATTACATATCATTAAAAGAAGCTTTGAATAAAATAATGGAAGTTAATAAGTGAGTCCTATCTTTTGGTTTTATTAATTTTAAATAAATTGCGTTTTTTACTTATTTTAAGCATTAATTATTGATGTTTACAATTTCCAATTCAGAGCTAAGAGTTATAAACAGTTTCTTTTTATCAGTAATTTTCTTCACTTTTAATACATTTATTTTATTGATCATTTGCTTTTCAAACTTTTATCTCTAAAAGTTTTAGTGGTAGCCAAGGCTTAAAAATTATGCTTTTATGCTTATATTATGCTATTATATAAAATTATTACCGGTCTGTTTTATGCTAAAGAATTATGTTATATAAATTATGTTTTCAGAAAATTTATAAGTTCCCTGTTCTCAAATTATGCATTCTAGTGCTTCAGACGTCAAATTATGCTCTTAATGACCAAAAAGCATAATATTCAAGCTTAGAAGGGAGGGATTTCAAGTGTCGGTCACAGAAATCTTATAATTATTTCAAAATTTTTAGAAGACTGTAATTTCATCTTTGATATAAAACTAATGCATGCACCTGACCTCACATTTTGGTCAAGGATACCCCCTGTCTATCGACAGCCTGGAATACCCCCCAGCCCATAACATGGAACGAAAAATTTAAATGATCAGAGAGAGGGAGGACAGATTGGGAGACATATGATGCTTCTCGGTTTAGAACTTTATTATCTATGCCACATGTTGAATCCGGATCTCAGTCTTTGGGATGTTTAGGGTGTATGTAATGGTTAGGTGAAATTAATTATTGGATGAATACAATGTTTGATGTGAAGCGTAATATATAATAAAACAAGAATTATCATTAGTTCATACTAAGCAATCAACTAAGCTCGTATGGCAATTGTCTGAACCAAAAATCAAAGGGGGGACCAAGGTAAATTTTTTTTAAAAACTTGAACAAAATGAAAGGAGGATCCACTGAAATGATATCATTAATTAAGGTTTTAAAGCGAAAAATAACCTGTTTTAAAAAATTCGATCTGTACCCCCCTTCCCCCCTGGCATTTTAGGCCGAAAATTCGACCTGTACTCCTCTGTCATGATTGAGCTTGGCCATCCCAGGCATGCACTGGAATCTAAAAACAACTTATAATAAATAAAAATTTTTGAGCATACATTTGTAAAAATGCAAAATTTGGTTACATTTAAAAATAAATGAAACCCCCTTTTAAGGGTTAATTTTGTAAGCGTTTGCCCAAGTTTTCCTTATAGATAAACTTATTTTTTACTCCAAAATGATATACATTTAAAATTTATATTATACGTGCACTTGAAATCCCTCCCTTCTTAGTGTTAGGAATGAGTTATTGTAGAATTTTTGTGTTTATATATAACTTAATTCTTATAAACAAACAACTTTTTGATAAACTTTGTCTCAACGATAAAAAAATGAGAGTATAATACAAGGGTTTTTCAATTAGAAAGTTCATTGGCTTAAGTAAAATAAGTTGATGACATTGATATTCTCTAGATTATTTAAAACCTTGTTTTTTTAATTTTATAAAATATTTGGATACAAGGGTCAGCCATTCACTATCAGGGTGTTATTGCTAGCGATGAACATAAGCTCACTTTGCATCTCTTTGGCTTGAGTTTACGTTTTATTCTCTTTTTTGGGTACGCTTTAGCTTAATATATTGGGGTCAGCTTTAATCTTATGTAAAAATTGAGTTATTATCTTATTTGCTCAAAAGGATTGCACGATTAATACAATGTAGAGGTATAGTAAGTTTGATTATTAAAATTACTATTAAATTATTTCATGACATCAAATGAAAAGTTTTAAAACCTATAAAGATGAGACATTAACCAAATCAAACTAATTAGAGAACTTATTTCGTTAATATTTTGTTTCATTGTTTTATGGATTTTATCTGAATCAAAATTCTTTTTCAATATTTAGATAACGCATTTCTTTAGAGGGTTAGATAATATTTTGCCTCTAAATCATTATTCGTGTCATTTTCGATGCTTTTTTATATATTAGTGAAAAATAATTATTTCTTAATGAATTCTACGGGTTTACTAATTCCTTGAGTATTAAGAATGTAATTAAGATTTAATTAATTTAAATCTATATAAATGAATCGATAAAATGACTGAGTAATTAATTGAGTTATTTCTTGTTATTTAATGAATTTTAAAATTATTTGTTTGTTAGAAAACTAAATAAACAAAAGGAGAACACTGAGGGACAGATAAAAATGTTTGATATATTGAAAGACATCGAGGACTGTCCGGCCACTCTTTTATCATCGAATCGTCATTTCATAAGCAAATGTGACGTAAAACTGTTGGTACAAATTGTGAGCAATGAATGCAAAGAAATTAATAAATTTGAGAACTACTTGTTTAGCCTGCTTTTGTTCAGTGATCTGCTTGTTGTAAGTTTTTTATATACAAAATTAGTTTTCATATCGAATAACACATTAATACTCTATTTTGTATAGTTATGTAAAAAGAGAACTCTAAAGCGCACTAATTCTCTGTCATACAAAACTTCGGCCAACAATTATCCGAATTCTGTGGGCTCTAAAAAGAATTCAAAGAAATCCTACAAATACATCGAAACTATAGAACTCGAAAGAATAAAGTGTATATTCAATGAATCTTCAAATTCCGAGGGTTTGTATGAATAGCTTTATAATCAATTAATGAATGGAACTTTATATAAACAATCTATTTGTCTCATTCAGAATTTCAGAACGCATTCGCAATCATAACTCATCCAAACGGATCCGATCGTTCATTTCCTGCCTATCCTTTTATGATAAAAGATTCGGAAATAACAAAAGAAAAGTTTTTAACAGATATTTTACAAACTCTAAGCCAACAAATACCAAACAGTCATCAGGTTTAATGACCAGCTCTTATTCATAAGTTTAATCTTACTTTAGTTTATTGTTTTAGGAAAACCTGATGTCAGAAACTTCGTTCAGATCATTGGATTTCACGCACGCGGACACTATTGCGCGCTCTGTCAGTAAATCAAAGTAAATATTTAATTAAATTGTTTTACTTTAAGCATCAGTCACGAGCGCAGAGCAAACATTCTAAATACTAATATGAAGTGAAATGAATATACATCTCATGAATTTCTCACTTAGAATCCGGAAATGATATCTGTTTTCCTCTATTATCGTCTTTACTGTAGACCCTCTCCCACAGCAATGTTTTCTGCCCTGTACTTAATCTGATTGAATATTAATTTTGTCAATAGATATGCAATGATGCGGACCAAAGAAAAAATAAGCAGAACTTTTTCAGTGAGACGGTCACTATTACCGGCACAGTCTTTAGAGTCTCTACATGTGCCTCAATCATCACTTCCGCCTTCATCTCCATCTTCATCGCGACGTATAAGCCGTGCGTTCTCTCATCTGCTAAGTCCAGTTCGTACACCAAATCGAAACTCTCTCCGATATATGGGCTCAATGACCAGTTTGAATGTAAGTGGTTTTCCATTAAAGTTCACTCAAATGCATGTTTTACAGTGAATGAAACAATATATATATTATTTTGAATGTATCCTAACTATAGATACTTTAATTATTGTCATATCCTCTCAACTTCGTAGGAAATTGATATCGAACGTGACAGCAATTTCAGTCTTCCCACAACTCCTGCGCCTCGAAAAAAGACAAAAGTGCCCGACAATTAATCAGAATTTGCAACAATAAGTGCATTATTTTTGAACAATTTTGTAATAACAGTTTTTAAACTTTTATAAATTGTATTTATCTTATAATTAAATGTAAATTAGTTTTATTTCTATAAACCACAGATTTTAATCACTTTATTATACAAACTGTATTATTAAATATTTTTCACTATTGATATTCATATGAAATAAGATATATATTAAAATACCTATATTTCAATCATAATAGTAATTATATTTTTTTCAATTAATTAAATAACACTATTGTTCGATTCAAACAACACATCTCTTGAGAGTGCAAAGGATACGTGTCATCCTTTATTTGATTTGAAATTAAAAATATAAATTATATTTGAATACTACCGGTAATAGTTTCTGTAATGTTAATCACGTTAATAATTTCTATTAAGTTTTTTAGCGTAACAGTTAAGTGTTATTTCAGGGGAATGAACGATAATCTTATGATTTCAGTATTATTTATATACATTATAAGGACTTGTATTATAACCACTTCATGAGAGCCAGTTTCACTTGAGTGCAGTCAATAGTTTTGCTAAATTTGAAAGTATCTAATCTTGCTTTAAAAGAATTATTTAAATGGTCTCATATTATGCAAAAGTTAAGAACAAGAATTTATTGATCGTTTCAATTCTGAGGGTTAAACATACATTTTCAGCAAACAAGAGCGCAAACCTAAAAATGAGCTGCTCTGAACTCAACCCAACCCTACGTTACTTGTCTTGAATCCAAAATACACTGAAATGTATTGTATTAGTTATGTTGTCAGTCAAATATATTGACGGATCAGCATTTTAATGACCACTTTTGATAACAGTTTTGTTGCTATAGCTCTCACGCGTGAGTTTTGAAAGTATTTGCATTTAATTGATCTGAAATCACCTCAAATATATAATAGAACGCTTCGGTGCAATGCATTGTTGCCCTTTTATGCCTTTTATACTCTTCATCTTTCATCCAAATGGAGCATCGCTTAGAGCCACGCAATCGCCAACTATTGTGTAGAAGAGAAAAATGAAAATATATATACTCTTTATATATGAAACAACGACTGCTGTCGAAAGTATTTGAATTGGAAGAGCTTTTATTTTGATAACTTATATGCCGTAAACATTATTTGTTCTTAAATAATGTAATCGAGTGAAGCATTTTTTATTATTATTCTCAATTTGAATTACAGGTTTAATTTGCAGTCACTCAGTCATATACAGTATTGTCAGCACTTCATCCCATTGATTCTCTCAATTTAGTCAATAAACATATTTTCAATTTAAGCTTTAATGCGAAGGATTTTGGTTAGTGTTTAACTCAAGTGGTTCTAATGCAAACTCCAAATACTAATTGATAACCTGCTTATTATTGATTAACACCAAATTTGTTTGAACACTCATTATTTAAGTCTTATTTTTGAGCATTCAAGATATGGATTTTATTATAAGACTATAATAACATTACTAATAATGACAAATATATTTTGATATCATCACTAAGAGTTATGTTCTGTTTGCAAATTATTTTTCTCAATGAAAGGAACCGTTACAGACTTCCAACTAAACCTAGTTTTGGCTGTCTATCAACTATAATCTGTAACCTCATTGGGATTATCGACTTATTCTTAACAGAGTCAGAGTGAGTTCACTAATCAATTATTTCTAAATAAATCTCTAACATCTCTTATGTTCATTACATTCGAAACAAGTGCTAATATTTTGTTGTTATTTCAATAATAATTGAACTCAATTTGAGAACAAATTGTGATCGTTATTTGTAATAATGTATGTTAAGTACCAATAAATTATAACTTTAATGCACTTTTTCTAATATAAAAAATATCTTTTCCTTTAATTCCCTTATCATACGATTTGTTATTTAACAATTTTTCTTATTACATATGCATATTATTTTCACAGTTTATTTGAGTTACTGATGAGAACCCAATTCATCAAACAAAATGAAGTGATGGAAAGACTTCATATTTTCATCAAAAGATAAATCTGAAATGAGTCTCAAGAATTTGTAAAATTTAAGAAATAACTTATAATCTACTAAACGCATAGCATCTCATTTTGATGACATTAAATAAAAAGCTACATTACGTGTGTAACCAAATCGTGTACAGTATTTATTTTAAGAAACACTTAATTTTGGCTCAATTATTAAAAGCTGAACAGTTTTAAAAAAGGCTTAATTAATCATTCATAAGGCAAATATTATTCATTAGGGAATCCGAATATTAAATTGAAAAAGCACTAAAAGAGAAATACGACATTTCAAATAATTAAGTTAACTATAACTAGATATAAATTTTAGAAAAGTATAGACTAAATTAGATTAAGATTATGACTATGCTATGCAAAGCTGAAACAAACAACACAATATGACAATATGATTAAGAAGATATCATTAGCCAGTTCCTTAAGATCTGGCGGAAGAGATTCAGGAAAGATTGTGAAATATACGCCGTGCAGTACTAAGCATTTAGATGACGACTTAGACGAAGTGGCTGTGATCAGCAATGCTGCGCCTGAGAATGTGAGATACGGAAGCGGACAACTCACCACTGCTAATGGGCCGCGAGTTGTTCCGGGAATTATCACATCAACGGGTGTCGACAGATCTAGAGTTGTCACTTCTTCATTAGGAGGCGTTAGCATTGTCCAAAGGTATGTGTTGCTATTGTAACCAAATTGGATTAGGATTACATTATAGCCTTTTTCATATAAGTAACTTATATTATAATTTATATGCTCTTATTTTTGTGCTCATAATTCTTATACCGGAATTACGACATTTTCTGTTTCCTATATGACAAGAAGCTATTAATTTAATCTGTAGACTATATTGACTTATTACTACTTTTCTATATATTTCATATTAAGCTTAGCTTTTGATTCTTTTAGATAATTAATTCGTCAAATATTAATATTCTCTGTGAAATGAAACTTAACTATCATTATATCTCTCATCAACTTTGATAACAAAACTAATCTCTATTGATATTAAGTTCAGTTCTTTTCAAATGGAATTATAGTTTGCGATCACATAATAATATGTGACAAAATTAAAACAATAAAATCTTTAATAAACTCATAGAATTTAACATAACATATAACATAAAATCATTTCATATGCTGTTTGCACTTCAGATGATAACATGTAGTCAATCACAAATTAAAGTGAAAAGCTCGATATAACGAACCTCAATATAACAAACATCTCGTTATAACGTATGCTTTTTTTTAACAAAAAGTTGCCCGTTTTTTGGCTTCCGAAACTTTCTTACAAATGACATATCTTATTTTTTTAAAGCATAGATTTTATATGATTTGTAAGAAAGTATTATTTCGGGGGCCAAAAAGAGGGGGACATTTTGTTGAAAAAAGCATACATGCCGGACTCCCGCTCGGTTATGAAATTTAGCAAAATGGTTTTGATATAACGAACAGCTTCATTTAACGGACAAAAATTTTTTCCCCTCGAGGGTTCTTTATATCGAGCATTTACTCTACTGCTCTTTATACTAAAACAAGGCTTATTTATCATTTAATATAAAAATATAATTTAAAATATACCTCAACTCTTTAATGGCATTTTAATCCCTCATATATTTAGTTGGAATAGCGATTTAATACACCCATTCCTAAGTAACCTAGACAAAACTCATCAAATATATAAAGAGAAGAACTAATGCTTTTATAAAAAATTATAAATATTTTTCTATTTACTGATCCCCTAAAGACAAGTTATTTAATGCAAAAAACACAACCCTAAGCAAGAGTTCATCAAAATAGTAAAAATTCTTCGGGGAATTGTCTTTTATATTTATGGTATACCATAAGTGACAAAATATTAATTTCCACATAAAAACAAATAATACAAAAACTTAATATAAAGTGATGAACGAAATGTTAACTTTCATCTAAAATTACTTATGCTCTATATTTGAGTTATGTCTTCATATTTAACAAATAGTTTTTATTTGAAAATATTTATTTCATACTATTTTGAAGTTATAAATTATAACTTATTGTCTAGAAATGCTTTGAATTTAATATAAGGCCTTATTCGTTCATATCATAACTTACATACAAAGCTCTCATACACACATCGAATATTTTATGAGTTAAATATTTGAAGTCCTCGAGCTATGCATTGCATCGATATTATGAATTTCGATAATAAAAACAAATCTTTTTATATTAAATTAAATCATAATATTATATATTATAATGTATTTTTCTAATATTCTTATACTTTTACAAAAGCTTTATGTGTTGCAAAAATATTTGAGGTTTACTGCAAACTATTTTGATAGATATTTAGGAATTAAAAGTTTGATTTGAGTTCATTCAATTTATCGATTTTTCCTTTAATGCATTACATCGTATTTTTTTACATTGTTTAAGAGTAAGTGTTATTTTATGTTAGTTTTAATGCATTCAGTTTCAAATTTATTATATCTTATATAGAGTTTATTAAAAAATAACACTTAAAAACAAATTTTAATTCATTATAACTAATTGTATTTGGAAAGCCATTAGTAGTTAATAAATAATCAGACAGACAGTCAAACCATTTTTTTTGGAAAGTTAAAGTTCTAGAAAATATTTGAGTAATGTTTGACTTACTTTAGTCTAAAATAAGTATAAAAAACTATTAAATGATTTGGAGAATAATTCTTAAGACTGAGAAATCAAAACTCATAAGTTAAGCGAACAAACACTTTAAGAGATAGTTATCTTCAAATGCCAGAGTAAAGTCTAACTCATTACCATTTTTGGTTGGTTTTATTTAAATTTTCAAACCTATAATCTCATTGTTTATTTCTATTGGTTCTCAAAGTATATTTACATCATTTAATTGAATTATGTTTTAAAAAAATGAATGTATTCGCCAAATGCTAAAAAGTATTTCATATATATTACAGAGAATACAGAGCTTTGAGCACAACTAGTATACCGAACAGGCCTTTACTGTCACAAATCCCACCAGCTTTGGCTTCCACGAGTATCATATCTGCACGACCTGCCGATGGCCAGAAATTAAAAGTAAAGTGCGCTTCACGACAATCCTTAATAGAAACCGTCACCAGTAAATTTCAACAACCGACTGGTGGTGTCAGTGGTGTTACTGGAGTTGGAACTTATATGGGAAATGGTAGAGGAAGTGATGCCAAAAAGAAATCTCGTGGTTCTATGGCTGGTGAGTCTCTAATTTGAATCTGATTTGAATAACAGGACAGTAAATGTTTGCTAAGGAGTCTACAGCAAAAACTATAATAGCATTCAAAACAATCTCAATCAAAAATTACATGAAAATAATTTTTTCAAAATTTCATGAATTTTCATATTCCATATTCGATTAGAACAAAAATATCTTTACTTACTTAAAAGGGAAAAACACCTAAATTTAATTTTTTTCACCAAAGAAAAATGATTTATTGAAATGATCGACAACTTTTCACTTTTTGTCATTTTTTGAGTTAAGAAAATTGGGAAAAAGTTTCTTTTCGTTGAGCTAATTAAATACCATTTAGAATAACACATTTGATTTTTATGATTTTTAATTAAATCTATATTTATACGTTTTTATCGAATAGAAAATTAATAAAATTTCATAAAATTACCGGTAAAGAAAAATTTATTTTAATGCATTTTTGACGTAGACTCAGAATATGATAACTGTTTTGTTCTACTACTCTATTTTGGTTATCTCTGTAGATAATATTATTGCTTTTATAGTTGCATCCGTTGCATCTATTATTGCTATTATTCTACACTATTACTTGTCCTGTAGAATAAATTTCAAATAAAATTAATTTATTTGAAAATATGCTATTATTCAAATGTTTTATAGCAAATGCGCCAAAATATTATTAAAAGTTCTGTTGAGTTTGATATCAAAAGTGCAAAAATAGATGTTTCTAAAGCAACGTTATGAATAATCATTTGGTCAACTTTTTACACTAGTTTTAAACCTGTTTTAGACCAAACGTAAAGCCACCGTAAAGACCAAAAAAAGAATTTGGTCAAAACTTTTATCTTTTGAAGAACATATCTATGATCAAGGCCTGTCAAGGCGGGGGTGTCGGGGTGTACCAACAGTGTACAGAGAGACACACAGAATTTCAAAATTTTTCAGACTTACACCCGCCTGAAGCGAAGGGGTGGCCAATTCTGTCTATGATACTAATCTCAGGTTTAAACTTCATTTAAAGCGAACTAAACCTAAATTAACGTAAATTTAAACATAATTTAATCCAAATCAAACTCAATTATGTTTAAATTTACTTTAAATTAAGTTTAATTGGCTTTAAAATAATTTTAAACTTAAAATTAAAATGAGATAACTTTATGTTCTCAAAAACAAAAAAAATTGGACAAATTTTTTTAAAGGTGGAAAACTTTGCTCTTAGTCTAAAACGGGCGTAAAAAGCTCACTAAATGTTTTGTGCCTAACTTTGTTCTAGAGCTTCACTTCTTTGAAGTGAAAACATTTCTGTACATTTCAATGAATTGTAGTTAAATATTCAGAACATTTCATTCAAATGTGAAGAATATTTATGGAAATTATTTCATTCGTTTTATTAACAAGTATTGTGACACAAAATACCTGTACAATACAGCGATTCTTTGAGAATTGAAAATTATGTGATATAAAAGTCTTTTTTATTGAATCCATATTCTTCTTCGTGATTATTAAAGATAATGAATGAATAAAACGACAATAATAGAGATTAATTAATAACTTATTGAAGTTAAAATTCGTTTTCCTAAATATAAAAGCCTTTTAAAGGTTTGCTTTTCCTCTGGTAGTTTAATCAGTTACAGGCACCCGACGGTCGTTAAACGACCTTTACTTCTGAACTTTACTTACCTTAAATTCTACAAATCACATGTTTTTATAACAGTAAAATAGTTTGAAAGGTTTGAACAGTTTTGCGTTTCAGTGCTATGTTGACACACATGCGCATTGAGTGAAAGGCACACACGAAGGACTGACTGGACTTTAATAGTTATATAGATAGTTTAATACAATATTTTCATTGACTGAGATCAAGGCTTTAATATTCATACCATTGTTTAGATCAGTGGTTCCCGACATTTTTGGTCGCGGCCCACCTTCATAGAGATTATGTGTTAAAATTTTAATAACTCCATAGAACACAATGTTAAGCAAAATCGTTTTGTGGCCTACCATTTGGGAACCTCTAGTTTAGATTTCCAAATGGTGGGTCACCACCCAAAAGTTAATCGCAAAACGATTTTGTTTAGCATTATGTTTTATGGAATGATTGAAATTTTAGCAAAATATAGCTTAGGAGGTGGGTGGCGCCAAAAAAGTCTGAGAACCACTGGTTTAAATCATGGATTTTTTAACTTTTTGATGCTACGTTTCCATTTTCTGTGTCCCATCAATATTCGTATTAAAATAATTGAAATTAGAAATTCACTTTTATTAAATCTGAAGGATGTTGTTCATTTCTATTATATATCTCTTTAATTTTTAGATTATTTTAGTTAATATAGTTTTAAATCATTTCAAAATTTAAAATATTTATGCACTTATTTTTACACCTACTGACAAAAATTTATATATAAATATATAAAGAAATAGTGCCCATGGCAACATTGAAACATCCTTCAAATCAATGTTTTAATTGAAGAAATGATAGCTGTTTTTGTGTCTGCTCATATGCAATGTATGAAAATGTAATTACAGAGTATGTTTTCATGTTGCTTTTGGGACTTTATGTTTGAGGACATTCCTTTATCAATGTGTAAATCCAGGAAATGATGCGAATTCATGAGAGTTTGACAACTCATTAATAACCCTGATACTTATACACTTAAGTGCTAATTATTAAAACTAATAACTAGTCAATGCTATTATTCATTAACATTTCATATATTAAGTTCCCCTTATGTTTCATTGAAATTTATCACTCGATTTTCAAGACCCTTACGGTGTGTAGAATGCCACCCACATACCGGGTTTGGCCATGTCTGGTGTGCACCCCCAAACATTTTCAGAATCTCAAAAATCGTGCAATACCTTTGTAATTTTTGTCCTCTTTTGAGCTCCAAAAAAGTGGCAACGCTAATTAGTACCCTAATTATAGAATTAGAACAGACTCTCATTAAAATAAAGCGCCAGATGCGCGTTAATTACAATTCAAGTTTTTTAACATTAATTCTAGAATATATCTAACCAAATATTGTCTGCAGTTGTTCAGTTTATCAAGTCATTAGGGATGTTTAGAATATCCTAATTTATTAAAACGAGTGTCAATTTTAAGTATATGTAGGTGGTTCATTTTGGTTAGGTTAGGTTAATAATTTAATTTAAATGTTTGTAATGCTCGAATATATTTATCATAAAAGTTATATTCTAAATATATTCATTCATTTGCATAGAATTTCTACAATAGATTATTCTTTTGTTTTTGAAAACAAATGAGTGTACTTTTGAAACCAAATTTTAAAACAAACTCTAATTTGGATCTAACAACACGAGTTTCACTTCACACAAACTCATATATCAAAGTCAACCTTTGATATAGAGTTTACTTTAATAACTTATGAAAAAATGAAAGTGCTTTTCATATAACTATACATAAATATGAGCAGCGACGGCAGATATGAAATAGAGGTGAACATATCCTGAAAACCTCTGGCCCAACCCGCCCGAGTTTTTTGAGACACCTTAGGTCGGACCTGCCGGAGCCCGAAAGACTAAAAAACCTGACCCGCAAATTAGATTTTTTAAAATATTCATGTATTTTAATCAATATGAGTAGGCCATACACATAAAGCTTAAAAACGAAATTAATAAATCTTTGACATTTTGCTTCAACTAAATTAAATTTTCTGTTAAATGATGTTAATTATGGACCTAATTAGAGCTATAAGTAAGAGTGTTTAAAATGAGACTAACAAATTCATAACTAAAGTCATTTTCTTTGAATCTGAATTAAATGTATAAATAAAATAATATTCCGTCCATTAAGTGATTTCGACTGATTTTTGCTTCAACTTTGGAGTCTTCAACATAACTATTAAAACAGAATTTTGAGTAAACGCAATTGAATAGGTGTTTAATATTAATATTAATAATCGGTATTTTAAGTTTCATCATTTACAACGTGATATTGACTAGTCTTAACTGAATTTGGCTCACTATGACTAAATTTTTAATCTCACTTCAATAAAATTCACTTTTATTTAAAAAAACACTATTTTAGTAATTTGGGCTCATTTATGGTTCGATTTTTTTATTGCCGACTACTCCAGACCGAGCCGCACGATATTTCTGACAATTCAGCCCAACCCGGAAAAATCTGACTTACCCGAAGTAGCACGATGCTCACCTCTAATTATAAAACTACATATGAAGTAAATTCTAGTGAAAGGTGTTGAATAAGAAATCAATTTTTTTCAATATACAGTTTTCGATTTGGTTCTCGAGTCTTGAAAACCAATTTGACTAAATATTCAATAATATAAAATATATACTCAAACGATATTTGTAGCATTTAAGGCAAGTACAGTATGAGGGATATAGGGTATTGCAATATAGTGCATCAAAAATTCTATAGAAGAGAAATTTATTCGGTTTAAACTCTCAATATTCTCCATAAATTGTATAATTTTTTGCGTTATTTTAAAAGATTTTTTAGTCTCAAATTTCAATTGAAACATGAGTCCGAAAATAAAAATGAATCACTTGAAGCAATATTTCTTGACATTCATGCGATCGTTAAGCCAATTGAGTCGCGTTCAGTTCACCAACAATTGAATAAAAACGGACAAAACTTTTTTATTTTATTATTTTTGAAGTCTGACTCGAGTACATATTCAGAAAATGAAGAAAGTTTAGTCTCAAAGAAATAGTTTTTTAGATGTCTATTAAATTGAAAATAATTTTAAAGTCCAAAATCTCACTCGAATCCAACTTAAGCAATGATAAAATGAAAAGATTTTGCCATTTTATTTGAACTATCAGTGAACTAATCGAGACTCATACCAATAAATAAAATTTAAATATACATTTTGGACAATTTATAATTCTAAGGTTTTTCATTTTTATCACTGAAGGTTTTATAAATAGAGGTCACGTGAGTTCAGATCTTGAAATCCCGAAGAAAACAAGAGAACTCAGAAGGAAAGAGATAAAGAAAGAATTTGAAAGATGGGAAACATCAACGTCTGGTAGTGATAAGGGTGGCTGTAATTGGTCTTTTGTTTTTGATCCATCGGGGCGTTTGTGCTATTATTGGTCAATGGTTGTGAGCGTTGCATTCCTTTACAACTTCTGGACCATTATATATCGGTGTGCTTTTCAAGAAATAAGTGATCAAACAGTGGGCACTTGGTTTGCGTTCGACTATTTGTCAGACTTTATTTATATACTTGACATTGCAGTCCATTTTCGAACGGGATATCTAGAAGAAGGTGTCCTCCAAACAGATAGTGTGAAACTTCGTCAGTATTACATGAACTGCACCATGTTTTACATCGACTGCTTGTGTCTCTTGCCGCTAGACTTTCTTTATTTATCAATTGGCTTCAAATCAATATTAAGATGCTTTCGATTAGTGAAAATTTATAGATTTTGGGCATTTCTTGACCGCACAGAAAGACACACAAACTATCCAAATGTTTTTAGGACTCTTTCTTTGACTCATTATATTTTAGTTATTTTTCATTGGAATGCCTGCTTATGTCATATAATACATGTTAACAATGGGTTTGGATCACATGATTGGTTTATTGGGACCAAAAAGGACCAAGATTATTGCGTTGGAGTTCAGTGCGATTATCTTCAGTGAGTAGATAAACAACTCTGTCCACAATAATTGATTTAATTTCATTGTTTATCACTCCATATGTAGCGCAATGTATTGGTCTGTTTGCGCTCTGATAACTATAGGTTAGTCTATACGGCATATTAATCATGATCAAGTTATAAATGTCTGCCAATTATAGGTGATTTGCCGTCTCCAAGAACTAAAAGCGAATATTCATTTTTGATTATGGAATTAATTTTTGGTCTTTTTCTATTTGCAAGTTTGTATACAAACAATTATACATTGAGAATGAGTTAATAAAATACTGACTTCTATCATAGCTGTTCTCGGATATGTGGCTAATATTGTGACTAACGTTAGCGCTGCCCGTAAAGAGTTTCAAGGTATGTATCAGATCATTATCAAAATTCTTAAGCATTACATTTAAATGAAAGTTTGATTGACTTCGTTTTTAATTTTATGACAATTGAGAATCAAATGAGTTTGCTTTGCATTTCAATTATTTTCTAATATCAAATCTGCTTTTGAACTAATAGTAAAACAAAAAATTATTACTTTTCCACAAAAATATAGAATAAATGAAACAATAGCTTAAATATCTTTATATGAATTATTAACAGATATATAAGTTCTTATAAATTGAAAAAATAGTTTTACTCTTTTGAACGACATTTAATTTGGATTATACCAGACTTAAAGGTTAAATGTAAGTTAATATAATACTTATACTGCATATATTGTAATTTTATAATATATGGACTACTTATCTAAATTACCATAAAATTTTGAGTACACTTAAGATTCAGTTTGTTATTCACTTGACAAATATGTTATCCGAATGTTATTCTTCGGCAAATATTAAAATTAAAAATGTTTTCTATATATAAATATTTAAAGCATTCATTCATTTGTTATTTTATATGATTCTTAGAATTTATTGATACCCATGAGATATATTATTCTATAGAATGAGTTTTTTAAGAGTTTGTAAAACAAAATTAATTTTGATTACAAGTGATTCAAGTGAGTCAAGTGATTCAATTTAAAATATTAATTACAATATAAATAATTTTTAATAACACACAAATTCTTAGAAACATAAAAATGAGAATGAAGTAAAGAATTCTTATCTATACGTTCATTCAAACGGTTAAGTTTTGTTCAGATAATGCTTTGCTTTATCTCTTTAATTAAAAAGTCTCTGAAAATGATAACTCGATATCTTTTTCAACTTTAATGTAAGAGCAAAAATCGATATTTGAGTTGGAAAGGCTTGAAATCGACTCATCTTTTTTGATAGTGATATCGCTGTATATATCGATATGTTAGACAATAGGATAGCAATAATTGTCATTTTATGCTCGCATTACAGCCAAATTGGATGCCGTGAAGACATATATGCGCATGCGAAGGGTGCCCGAACATATCCAAACCAAAGTTATTCGATGGTTTGATTATCTATGGATGACTCAAAAATCGTCAGATGAAGAGAGATCTGTCGGATGCCTTCCAGGTATAAGTATATTAAAAAACATTAATTATGACACATAAATGAATTACTTATTTTCATGCAAATTGACTGACATTTATGCTGACAGATAAGCTCAAAGCAGAAATAGCTATACACGTACATCTCGACACTCTTAAAAGAGTTGAGATCTTTCAAAACACTGAAGCAGGTTTTCTTTGTGAACTTGTTCTAAGGTTAAGACCTGTACTATTCAGTCCTGGAGATTATATTTGCAGAAAGGGAGAGGTTGGAAAAGAGATGTATATAGTGAATAGAGGAAGGTATTTGTATTTGAATTGTACTGTACTTTACTAATGAATAGATTAATTTGATTGTTCAAACTTTTGCTACGCTAAAGACTACAAGTAGTGACAGATAACGGAAAGACAGTATTGGCAACACTTCGGGCTGGAAGTTATTTTGGTGAAATAAGTATACTCAATATGGGAACAGCTGGAAATAGACGAACTGCATCTGTGCGGTCAGTCGGATACTCAGATTTGTTCTGCTTAAACAAGCAGGTAATGCATTAACTCATATGAGCCTCAATTAAAACTTTTTCTAAAAGTAGTTCTCTTCCTGAGTAGGATATGTGGGACGTACTCAAAGACTATCCAGCGGCCAGAGTTAGATTGGAAGCAATAGCTGTAAAGAGATTAGAAAAGTATCGTAAAGAACCCTTAAAGAAGAGTAAGTTTGAAAACGATGGTAGGTACCAATCGTTTTATTACTTAAATAACAAATTTTCTTTTATCTTTAAATATCTGCTGATTCAGTTGCAATGGGTAGGAGTCGGAGTACACCCGGTTTAGTAGAATCAAGAGGTAAAGTGCCTGTTAGTGAAATGCAAATAACTCGCAAAGAGCCGACGTCTGCGTCAACTGCAACACTTCTAACAGATGACGAACTCGATAGAGAAAAATTAGAAGAAAAAAATATGAAAACAGTGAGAGAAACGGCGGATACAGAAAGCAATGCAAGCGAATGCAGTAGTGGTCGACATGATATGCAAATGCACACAAGTTTCAAAATAAATAACATAAATGGAACAAATATTTCTCATCATTCTGGTAGTGGATTATTGGGATGTTCTCCTATTCCTCCGTCGTCTCAGTCACAACTGATATATTCTCCTCAGTTATTGTCTCCAAATCTACAATTAATAAGTTATGACCGGAGATCTCCTCAGCCGCAAACCACCTTATTTTCAGGTCCTTACTATTCGCACACACCAGTCAGTGGTTCAACACTACCCGCATACTGCGGAATCAGTCCTGCAGTTTCTTCAACACATTTAGCAGTTCCACATCTGGGATTACACACGCCATCGCCAACACTCAGCAATGACAGCCATCACATACAACTTTCTCAATCAATGTCTATCGACCCCTCACAAGACGCTGCACTACTCGCTGAAATCAAACGATTGAGAGAACGTTTACTAACTCTTGAGACAGAAAATGCGTCGATGACTATAAAGCTTAGTCAACAGCAATGGGAAGTTGAAAACAGGTTAAAGATTTGTTCTTTAAATTAAATTCAAAATATAAAACTCTCTTTACTTCCTTATTAAAGATTGGCTGAGATTGAGTTACAAATATGCACCGCAACGGCTAGTGGTAGCACTTGTGGTGGGGCTGTTGGCTCTTTGAGTAGTGGATCCAGTGGTAGTGGAGATGATAATGAAAGAAATAAAGAATCTGTTATATGAATACTTCACAAATTGAATACTATTTTATGGAATTTAAACTATGAATTGTTATATAAAATATTGTGATTCCCTTTACATAAAGATCAATAAACTTTTGTAAATTAGTAGTTAATTATATTCTTCAAACATTCCATTCCATGGCAGCAATTCTGTAATATTTGAGTAATTATTTGAAACTCTTCTTATTAATGACTGTATTTTGTTAACACTATTCTTGGAATAAGTGCTGCTTTTTATCAATGGTTTTGGTCCAAAATAGATTGCATTGATATAACTCATACATGAGATAGTAATTTGATTCCTCACTTATTCTTCCATTTCTCATATTCTCTATTGTCTAATATTCTTTTTCATGTTTTTATTGTCTTTATTGTAAATGATTAATCAAAAGTTCATAAATAATTAAATGAAAGGATATTATGACGATTATGACAAATGACAAAATAATTATGAAAAGGAATCAAATTTCATTTTTGTATTGGTAACTAAATGTTGAGTGCAATCGATTTTCACCTAAATAATCGATTAAAAGTGCAGTCTCTGCACTGTTCCTCTCTTTATTGATTACTTTTTAAATATATTCTGTATTTATTCATAATTTTGAAGTATTTGTATTTATATACTTTATCAGTAATTCATACAAAAAATGTTTGTATTTATTTTTTACTGTTCATTAAAAGTTCAAATAAGATGAATATCGAGTTTAGTTCTTCTCGTTATTCAAATATGACTAAAAATTAAAAAATTAAAACAAATCTTATTCAGATTTAACTTTCAATGAGTCGCATGAATTGATTTGTTAAACACACGTCTCAGTCATAGTTTTCATTATAATTTACATCAGTTTAAATGCTTCCTCAATAAGCTCTAAAAAATGTTAAACAATGGTTGAACTCAACCATTTCAATACTTTTGAGATTTAAGTAACGAAACTTTTGTTATTAAAAATTGTTTTGTTCCATCACTTCTTTAATAGTAAATTCCCTAAATTTTGGTGTATAGCCCATACCCCATTTATAACCCGTACCATCAGTAGATGTAGTTTCTTCTGTTGAGCATCCACTAACCTCTTGTTATGAAGAAAAGTAGGTTTTTCGAAATTTGATCCCTAAACTTAAAGAAAATTCTCAATTTGGGAATGTGACTAACAAGTAAGTACAAGCTAGTTTGGATATAATTTTAACTACTCGTTCTGAAAATGTATTTCTAACAGTGTCGTAGCCAGCTATCGGCCAGGGGGCCACTGTTCATCTAAGCATTTCCAGACATAGTGATTCAATAAATGTATGTCTGTAGCAATTTAAAAAATTACTAAATCTTACAAGTTAGAATTTCCCTATGTTTGGCTCTCCAACCAAAAGTTTCTGTCTGCGGCACTCATTTCTACGGTAGATTTATGCTATTGCTAATGGAACCTAGTGTAAAACAATTGTGATATTTAAACGGAATACAATGCAAAAATTTAAGTTTCCAAAACGTTAGTAATTAAACATTTAATTAAACACATCAACATAGATGTGTTTTTACTTAACAACTTAACCTTCGATCATACCACGCAATTAAGTAAATAATAGCATGTATAACCCGCAGACCTCATATAGCCAGTACCTTTAAATTTTTCAAAAATATAACTTATTTGATCGTGTAGCCCGCGGGTTATTACGCGAAAATTTAGGATACTTTGTCATGTTAGGCAAATGTTTAACTATAGCTCCATCGCTCCACCAGTAAGGATATAGTATCAAAACGGACACAGGTCTGGCACAAGTAAGCGTCAGATGACAGCAATTTTATAGGTTTCGAAAAACTTTGTAATGAAAGAATTAAGGCATACCGTAAAATCAATTTCCAATTCATTGTTAAAATCATTTTCAAATCATGTTTAATGATTTGTTTCTATCATACTTTACTTATAAGAGCGCTTTACTAAACAAAATTTTTATTACTAAACAAAAGTCTTATACTAAACAAAAGGTTATGACATCCGACATGTTATCGGAAGGCCTGGGTTTCGAGTCCTCGGCTGGGCTTCATATCTTTTCAACATTATTTCAATACATTAAGCAGTTTTTTCTTTGATTTAAAATGTACTTAAGTTTAATGTAAATAAAAAGTTTTATTAATTCAAAATTTTCGTAATTTACAATTGGTCTGACTTAATGTAAAGTTAGACGAACTTCAAATATTGCTAACTCGGTGAAACACCTTATTTTAACGAACATCTCATGGGGAACATTGCAAGTGTGTAATAACCGATTCGAAAAATATTTTAAATATTTTCAGTGTTTAATTGACAAGTTATAGCATTCCTAAAATCCACATAAATGCTAACCCGCCATAATCTTCATAAATACCTGAACTTCAAAATCAAGATTCTCAATGAAAAGCATTGAATTCAATTATATAAGAATTGACATAAGAATATATATATATATATATATGAAAACTTAATTTATTTTAAAATTTTCTGTCATATAGCAACTAAAATCACCCGTTAAGTCAAAATCGAGAAATCTAAAATATATTTATAAGCATTTTTTGGCGTCAATTTGAAAATGAAAATAAAAGATTCAAACCATTCGAGTTATTTAACTTTTTCATTTTCTATTATTAAATAGAGAGAAATTCAAAAGCTTTTCAATAAGAAATCTTATTTTTAAGATGAGTTATACCTAGTGTTCCGATTTTTTAGACTTTTAGTCCGTTAATCTTTAGCTTTTAGTTGCGACTAATTTGGTTGCTTTAGTCTAGCCCTGAGACTATCGAGGTAAAGGTCGCTATCACTAAGTGACCGATTTCAAGAAATTTTTTTACCACAACAACATTATACCCAACCACGTCCAAAATGGTCATTTAAATCTGCGGAGTCCAAGAAGCCTATTAGTTATAGACCCCACAATTTCTCTCAATACATAGTAATACATGGTTTTTTTTCATATTAAAGTAACTTATATAACACTAGAAGAGGCCCATTCAAAAGAACGGGGAAAAGAGTAGTTTAATTAGAAAAGCTCATATTAAGGTACTGGACAAAAGTCTGTTTATAAGTTAATTATGTCATATTTTGGTTAATAAATTAAAGATTTATTCATGAGATGGCATGAAATTGATATGAAATCATAGAAAATAAACTGTAAAGTTGTGGTTAAACTTTTTATACATTAATACCTACTAATTAAAAAGTAAATCACAATTAAATCATCTCATATCCAGACAAAAGTCTGTTTATAGGTTAAATTGACTTAAATTAAGTCTAATTTAAACATTAATTCAGTTAAATAACAATAATTAAGATGTCGTAAGTTTTTAATTGATATATAAATACAACATTTTTAGCATTAAACGTGATTTTACTTATATTAGTAATACTAAGGAAAGGGTTGACTATTACTTGACTCCCGCCGAGCGCCAGGACATAGTCTTTCGTTTAGAAAGCGGCCAAAAGCCGAAAGAAATTGCCAAAAGCTATTGCATAACCACAGGATGTATTTCTAACATCAAAAGAAAGCTTAGACTTTATCAAACTGTTGACGATTTGCCACGAAGTGGTCGCCCGCGAAAGACTAGTCGTAGAGATGACTCAAAAATTTATTTAAAAGCCGTAAAATCACCCAAAAAGAGCCCGCGAGTCATCATATCGGACCTTAATCTAAACATATCGACCAAAACAATAACTCGTCGACTGAAAGAAAGGGGACTTAACCCACGCTCAGCGCCCACAGTATCG
>JAQGCH010000205.1:0-28993 GCA_034699485.1 Nanhermannia elegantula
TCTAATGAAATGTCTAATTTGCTTCAATAAGTTGTCAAAAGAAAAAAGTGTATATAATTGAAGTATTTGTAATTTAATACAAAAGTGCAACACAGGAAGGTCTTTAATACAGCTGCTGTAGAAATACATTTACACCATGTCTTGCGTTTGTTCACAACTTATCAGACAATTCATTACAATTCCAATAATTGACTCAAAATTATTGGAAAACATTTAAAAACTAAACAATTGTTGAGCAAAGCAATGAATGACAACTCTTTCGAACTTTTATAAAAAAAACCGTTTTCAGACTTTTTTCACAAAATTATACAAAAATGTTATTTTGATTAATGATTAGTCACAAGAATAAAAGTAAAAGACAACAAACCTCTGGAGGCGGCGGACCCTCAACAGTGAGAGAGACAATGTTCTGACCTCTCAAGAGAACAAATCCAAGAATGCGTTTCTCCTCTCTTTCGACACCTTTGGTCTGTTTGCCCTTTATTTTCCTGAACTCTTCACAATCAGCTAAAATCAAATTCATGTGTTTGTCGAATGCCTTGAAAGTGCCGATGAATGTGCGGCTGTCCTGAAGCATGACTCGCATTCGGTAATTAATGAATTGAACCATTTTGTTGTTCTTACTTATCGTCTATTATATCAAATATAATCAAATATTTATTAACTATTTATTAAATAATTTTTAAAAATTTTCAATTTTTTTACCATTTTTGAGATTAATGTCTGTTTAGAGTTCGGCCAAAATTATAATTCAATTGGTTTTCAGATTAAGACTTTTTAATATTTGAATATTAATAGAAATAACAATTAAATTATTGAATATTTAAATAATTATTATTTAATAACGCAAACCATTCGACCGGCGATTGTCTGCCATTTGTTATGCCTTTCAAACGCTGAGAATCACATGCTTTGTCTCCATTCATAAATTAAGTTCTCATAACATTTCAATTATTGTCTTATAATTCACATAAATTTCAAAAACGGGGACAAAAAACAAATACAAATAAACGTTTTTGTATAAAAATAAAATACAAGTCAATGATTGGTCTGTCGTTTGTCATAAGGCGCGCATTGAGTGCACAATATTTAAAAGCTTTCTATTGTTCCATTGGTTCAGACATTGGTTTAAACTTAAAAGCTTTTAATACTTTAGCGTTTATTTCATTTGAAACATAATAAACATAACGTTTAATAAAAGGTAATGTTATACTCTTTTATTCAATTTTATTAATATCTCATTTTAATTCAATACACGTTTACTAGTCTTTTCATTACGTATAACAATTTGTGTATAAATGTTGTAATCAATTAAAATTGAATAAAAGATTATAACAGTATTGAATCTAACATTAGCCACAAATGGATTCAGGCGTTGAGTTATCACAAAAACCTTTGAAAGAACAAAACGTTAGGTATTTATCGAAAACTATTTTTAATCAAAACTCAAATGAGTTCTAAATTGATTTCTTATTAAATAATAAACGAATGGATTGCAACTGAAATGATTTGAATAATTAGTTTATAATATGTTATAATGTTTGATACAGCGCAAAGCGTTGGTCTCTGAGTGACTTTGAGATCGGGAGACCTCTGGGCAAAGGCAAGTTCGGAAACGTGTATTTGGCCCGAGAGAGGAAAAGCAAATACATTGTGGCGCTTAAAGTGCTCTTCAAATCGCAACTCATTAAGAACAACGTTCAGCACCAGCTCAGGCGTGAGATCGAAATACAGGCGCATCTCAGACACGAGAACATTCTTCGTCTGTTCGGCTATTTCTATGACGAGACTCGAGTTTATTTGATCTTAGAGTTTGCCCCAAGAGGTGAGCTCTACAATGTGTTGCGCAAAGCGAACCATTTCGATGATCAACAGTCGGCCAATGTATGTCTTTGTCAGTAATTGTTAAACAGTTGTGTTTTAATGAATTGTTATTTCAGTATATCTTACAAATGATCGACGCTCTCGAGTACTGTCACGCGCGTAAAGTAATACACAGAGACATAAAGCCTGAGAACATATTACTTGGATATTACGGTGAAATCAAAATCGCAGACTTCGGGTGGTCTGTTCACGCGCCGTCTTCGAGGTATCACTTCTTATATAACTCTAATTATTTGTTTGTTATTTAAACTGAACTATTATTATAAACCCTCAGACGCGCGACAATGTGCGGAACACTCGATTACTTGCCTCCAGAGATGGTATTGCATAAGCCATATACAGAAACCGTTGATTTGTGGTGTTTGGGAGTCTTGACATATGAGTTCTTGGTGGGCAAACCTCCCTTTGAAAACGATGACACCACTCAAACATATTCACGTATAGTTGAAGTGAAGTATAATTTTCCCGATTATGTCTCAGAACTTGCTCGAGATTTTATCAGTAAAGTGAGTTTCAAATAATAAATATTTTTTTATAAAATTCAATAATTAACAGATATTCCAATTTTTTTTTATAGCTTTTGCGTAAAACAGCCTCTGAACGAATGTCATTGAGTGACGCCAGAAATCACCCGTGGATTACATCTAATGTTAAAAAAGCTCCAAAAGAAACCACAGATAATAGTCAATAAAACTCCTATAAAACTTTTCGTCAATTATTTAATTTGAATTTGTAATCATTTTAATTATTAATTTTTATCTCATTTGAAATTAAATGAATCTTTTTTATTGAATATCTTAATGTGAATTAAAATTCTGATGAACAGCAATGATAAAAGTTATTTAATATAGAAGTGAAAGATATAACAAATGAAGTATACAAATAGGGGTTTTATTTTCTGAATTTTTTATGATTTTTATCTCTGCTCTCATCTCTTCCCCGTTTGCTGGCCGACCCATTCCTAACATCTTTACTCGAATGCGATGACGAATGCGACGACGAATGCTTCTTAGGCGGCGATCCCTTTGACTTCGGCGGTGGGCCTTTGGATTTGGGCGGGGGCAGAGGCGGACCTCCTTTTCCTCTTCTCTGAGTGTAATCATCAACAAAATCTCCATGAGTTTTGTCAGCAGCGGCCGCTTCTTCTTCAAGTTCAGACCAGTCTTTACCACTTTCTTCACTGGTAGCCAAAGAGGCTTCTGAAATAAATCAAGAGTTAAAGCAGAGCTTTCATGAGTTGTTCGGAAACAAATACCTGATTCTTCAGATTCTTCAGATATCGCAGAATTTTCTGAGAAATCAGATTCGCTGTCGTCACAACTTTCTTCAGAACCCGAAGGCTGGTACTGATCGTCATCAGCCGAGTCATCGTCGTCTTCTTGGTTTTCTTCATCACTGTCCGGATCCAAGAAAGACCAGCCGCCAGAGTCAAAAAAGCCTTCGGGATCGTCGGTTATAGTCTTCATAATTTTAGCCCAATTTAAACTCTGAATTCCTTCTGTGTATCGAATATCACACGAACTGTTGATATAATTTAAAAGCATTAATAACTTTTACAAAACAATCAATTACTTAATGAATACATACTTAAGCCACTCTTTTACGTGATCCAACATATTCATCGGCACCGCATTAACCATTGAAATCTTTCTCATATAATCTTTAAAAACAAAAATCATATCGAAATTCTTGAGATGAAACTGAACGCGTTCGAAGTGAACCAATTCTACGTCTTCGAGGGTTATTACAAATGGAGGCTAAGGGTATGGCATTGTAATGATTGATAAGAATGTAATGAAAAGATTAATCAAAGGTATGAATAGTTACCCAATCAGTGAGATTTACGAGACAGCCAGACGTTGGTTGCAATAAAACAATACTACGATTAGGAACTCCGGGAAATCCAAGATCTCTGAAAGGAGTGTCAAATTCTACCTCTTGTTTAGTCATTTGTTCGACTTTATCACAAAAAGTTTTGAAAGCAGTTTTCAATTTGTTTCTCAATTCCCTCTCCGCCTGTTCAGCAGCCAAATCGTCCCTATCGTGCATGTGTTGGTGTTTTCCCAAATCTGTTGTGATTTCTCCCACTTCTGTATAGAACTGAACCTCTGACTGTTTCTTTTTGCCAAACATTATAGCATTCTGTAGTCATTCAATAAAATACATATTAAATAGTTATTCAAATCTATTCTATAAGAAAAATTACTCTAAGAGTGAAATGCAAGAGAATAAGCATTTCTCCGTCGCAGGGCTGGAAAAATGCATGTTTTATGTTATTGTATAAGATGTCAACTTTATCGCCGCGAATAGATGTGAAACGAAAGCCGTTTGCGTGCGCCTCAAGTGTTCCGTGAATTCGTTTTGTAATTATATTCGGCCTGATATACAAGTCTTTCAATTTAGGGTTTCCTTTGTTTTGACTCAAGACAAGAGTGTCTTGTTTTACAATTCCTTCCTTTTCTCGTTCTTCTGCTTCTCTTGTTTTAAACTTTTTCTGCACTTCTTTTATGAGTCTGAAGGCTGTGTTTAGATTAGAAGACGGCGCAGATATTTCTCCGGGCTCTTTCACATTTGTGCTCCTGTACGTCAACTCTTTGAGAAAAGTTGAGTCCAAGTTATTGGCGAACATATTGGACTCTGTCTTAGCCAGTGTTGACCCCGGATGAAAAAAGTTAACTCTTAGATAAGTATAATCTCCTTCGATAGACTGAGAGATGTTCTTAATGGTCGAGATATGGAATGGAACTGGAATCCCAAAAATGGGTAAAATAACAGTTTCGTATTTCTTGTCGACATATATTTTCAAGTCTTGAATTTCGCGTTCTTTAGGCATTTGATTCACACTTTTGTAAGAAATGTTGGACTTTCGTGATTTTTCTTCTTTCTGTGATCCGGCCTTTGATGCCAACCGAGCCCTCGCGGCTTCGTTCAGATTCCCTGCCAATTCTTTTTGATGTTGTTTACGCTTCTCTTCAGTCGTGTGTTCAGTCTATGAATGCAAATAAAAATATTAATGTTAGTCAATAAATATGCAAATAATATAGAAAAAGAACAAACCCTTAATTTGTTGTCAATAAGAGCCGTACGTCTACTGCCTCTTACGAGCAAATCTTCTTCTTTAACAATATCCGACTTCTTGTCTTCTTCTTCTTCAGACTCTTCGTCGTCATCTTTAATAATAATCGCAATATTTTTCAACCTTTTCTTGCTCTGCGTAAGAACTGTTGCAACACTTCCGTCATTGACAACAACTGTGTCCCCAATAAAGAGCGCGTATTGTTTTCCTTCTGTATCAGAAGCAGATTTATTTTCCAGACCAGAAAAGCCGACCGCGACGTTAAATACCATTCCTTTCTTTGCGATGGCATTCGATTTATGCGCAAGTAATAGAGAGCCCTCACGAAACTCTATACCCATAGCAAAGCCTACATTTTTGGTCATTTTATCGATAAGACGCTTATCATGTTTAGTGACCAAATCGACTGCATGTTGATAGACATCACTGAGTCGTACGCCTTCTTGTAATTTCTCTAAAATGCTTTCTTCGAGAGTCACCAGAAAGTCATATAAACTTTTCTGCTCTTCAGTTGGATTCACGAGTAAAGTGCGCACTATATTAGAACAGTACTGCTTATAGCGTACGCCCAGTGCACAGGTTATGGCTCCAAAATGTAGATTATTTTTATCACTTTAAACAAACAGAAAATTTTATTAAAATTATGAACAAATACTTCCATTAATAAATTAGAGGCACACCTGACAGCACTAAATTTCAAGTTATAACGACCTCCGGATTGAATAATAGCTGTATAACAGAGATCTACTTGACTCGGATCCACATTTTTGACATATTTCTTATTACTGACGGCCTGTTCTACACCGTCAGCAAGTTTTGAATGCTTTACTTTTTTATCTGAATCAATAATTTCAGTGATTTCTTCCCTTAAGTATTTGGCGTAAATATCAGATGAAAGAGCGGCTGCCTTTGTGATAATAGCGAGTTCCTGTTCATCCTTTGGGGCCATTATATAAGCGGCAGCACTACTGATGTCAACCGTTTCATAATTTTGTGAATTAAACACTTTCTTCCACTCGTCGACAAACTCTCCCGAGAACTTGTCTTTTGCGAACTCTCCGATCACTTTTCCGTTTTTACTTTTGGAAATCGCTTTGATTAAGGCCTCAAAGTTTGCGCTGTCTTTGTCCGACTGTTTATTACATTTCATTTTATTTTTTTAATTATTTCATACATTTATAACATAAATAGTTAGCTATGAAGTGAGTCATACCTTATCGCGCACTAATAGACTGATTGGTGGCACTCCTTCTTCATTCTCTTTACTCGACTCAATCACTTTCAAAAAGTCGACTTTCTTTTTAGAGGCGAGAACTTGAATGAGTTGATCGCACATAACGATCATTATGTCCGTCATCTCATATCCGAAAAGCCATGTCTGTTGAGAACCAATTCAAATCAAATTTTATTGAAATTAAGTTAAAATACATTAAAATCTAATGAAAGCAAATGCAAAACAGACCTGAAGTGCAGTTGACTTACTATAGACCACGTCCTGGTCCTGACCGACAATCACTACAATAGCGTCCATTTTATTAATGAATTCAAGTTCTTCTTCATTGTTCTGATGGAAACAAAATTGAAATAATTATTATTATTGTAACAAATGATGAATGAGTTGACGCATACCTTCCAAGAAGAGTACAAATGTCTGACGCGTCTGAAGAACGCATTTTTGTCAACAATTAATTGAGTCATTGCTTGCGTTCAATACTTTATAAAAAGAACAATTTATGCGAACATAAGAACTGATTAGTTATTAAAATATGTGAAAAACATAACGCAAACAAATATGAATACAATAATAGCTTTTATAATATCAATAATAGCGTTAATGTCGTAATAATGGCTGCCTTTACTCGCGCTTTCATTTTATTGGCGCTCTTTATACGTAATTTATGTATAAATGTTTGGTTTGTTCTGCATTGAAAGGAACACACTTCATATGAACCCTACACTGCCCTACACATACAGCACACACACAGCTAACTATCAAAAAGTTGAGGAAAAAGCTGACTTACGTTTACGCTATTATTATACTGCAAGTTAAGGCAGAGACTAATGCATACACTTCTAAAGTAAAAACTTTTTAATAACTTTTAATTTTGATCTCTGTTTAAGTTTTACATTTCTATACATTAATGAACTTTTTAATGAGCAATTATTTGATAAACTTATCATTTTATTTAACGCATTAACTATTGAGAAAACCTTTAAATAAAACACATTTAAATACTTGTCTAATATTGATTTAATCTCTATTTTGTTGTATTTATAAATTTATTATAATCTCATTGAAAACTGACTCATAATAATAATTTTTTGAACATATTGTTAATTGTGTGATCACTGATCGCATTAGTTTATAGCAATGAATCGACTGTCGTATGTAACTTATAAGTACAGTATAGTGAATACAAGTATTTATAATATATTATTGTGTAGTGAGAGAACATTCTCTATTTCATGTTCTACAAGCTATGCTCTTAAAGTATAGCATCACTTCTCAGTTCTTTCTGCTCATCACTTTCGCTCTCATGAGTCGATTGAACGGTTGTGCTCTTTCTGTTAATACTTTTACTTGCAATACAATCTTCGCTTTTGTCCCATTGCTTTTTTTCTCATTCCTATTGTATTATATCTTAAGTGGACTGCGTTTGTATTGAATATAACTTAAGTCTAAAATTAATTTAAGCTTCAAATGAGTCAAATAAAAAAGTGTCGCTTTTATTAACGATTCATTACTTCATATATATGAGTGAGAAAAACATGAGAAAAACTACTTAAAAGTTTTGATTAAACGAAAGACTGTTGTGACTTATGTTTAGAAATGGATTTTGAAGAATTACTGACAGAACTGGGCGATTATGGCAAATATCAACAATTGATTTTGTGGTTTGTCTTATTTCCAGCACAATTGCCGTACTTGTGTCAGCTCTATTGCCATATTTTTATGTCCATAACTCCCGATCATTGGTGTAAAGTATCACTTTTGGATCATTTCAATGTTACCGACAACTTCTCCAGACATTTATTTGTTCCGAAAAAGAATAACATTCTTCATAGTCTAGAATACGAACAGTGCTCTGTATATAATATTTCTTATCAAACTTTAGTTATGCATAGCATACAAATTGGTTGGATTCCAAACCAGACGTGGGCTATCACTAAATGTACTGAAGGCTGGGTTTATAACAGAACTCTTTTAGGACACGACAACTCCATCATCACTAAGGTTATTGTTTTACAATTTTCATTGTTTTAATAGAAGTTTTTTTCAAAATCCTAATTAAAATGTTTTATTAAAGCACAAAATTATGCATTTTTAACGAAAGAAACATTAGTTTTTCGATTGCCTCTGAAATATTACTTTCTTACAAGTCTTAACTTATATACAGTGCAGTAATGGTTACATATTAACTCTCTGGTATTGGGTTTTAATGCTGAAAAATTATCTCATTAGTAATTAAATTATTTTCTGATCTTTTATTGAATTAAATCTTTTCACTACAAAGAACTTAAGTTTTGCTCCATTTTCTCTTTTTATTCGTTTGAGACTATATTTCACTTTTTTGTAGAAACTTTATTCACAGTGTTTTTACGCATCACTGACTCTCAATTCAGTTTTCATTTATTTCATTTAATATGTTTATGCTCTTTCCCGGATTGAAGAACATATTGATTATAAGATACTTTATTTCATTCATATGAACTATAATTTTAAATTTTGAAACTCCAGCGATTATTTTCTTTATATTAATGATAAAAATATTATTAGAAATTTAAAGCATTCAATTATTTTATATTTAAGTCTATTTCTATTAGAATATTAAATAAATATTTATATTCAAAGGAAAACATTTTATTCAAATGTAATTTTTACAAAAAAAGATTTGGAGAAAGTATTGTTTTCTAAGCTAAACGGATATCCGTCTTCATTGCTTTCAATTATGTTGTTTGTATCCATATTTTAAAAGTTTCTTCTTTTCAAAACTATAATAGAGACAAATGAATCCTTAGTTCTGGTTTTGTTAAAAATTATTTAAAGTTTCTTTTAAAATATTGATTCAAGTTTTTTGTACTGCATTCATATTAACAATACTATATGTGAAGCTATACAGTAATGTTGCTGTTGTAACAGTAAAGTTGCAGTAATCATCAGTGTTTTTTGAGTACCGAAAATTTAATTAAATTCAGTAAAAATACTTTTATAGGTTTTAATTAAAGTATATTTGAGTAAAAGTTTTTTGATATTATGTTAAATAATTGAAGTATGAGTTTAAGTATATTAACTTATGATAATTTCAATATAATTAAAGTAAAAGTATTTAAAATATTTAGAGTTTGAGTTAAAATATGAGTCTATTTAAGTATCGTTAATCCTTTTGTTAAAAGCCATTCTATTGTCTATTTTAAATAAATTTTTACTTTGCGTGCTTAGTAATTAAATGATTACTACAAAATATAGCTAATGTAAGTAAAAGTAAAAGCAATCCTTATCTATAAAGTAAATAAACAAATGGTTTTATCAGAAAATCATGTATTTAATTCTCGTTTGATCGCAATTTATAAATACTTAATTGATTTGAGTATTTTCTGATTAAGACTATGAGTATAAGTATTTTCATAACATGAATTTTATTTTGAGTTAAAGTAAAAGTATGTAAAAATATTTTCATTGTATTGAAGTAATATTTAAGTAAAAGCATCGTTTAGAAAAGTATTTTAGTTGAGTATAAGTTCAGATATATTTAACGTATACTCAAATTAATTGAAGTATTACTTAAATGTTTGGGTGTACTCAAAAAACACTTGTAATCATCAGGAATGTGAGTGAAAGAAAATCGAGAGTCGAGAATCTGGAAGAAAAATGCTTAAACTCTCGAGTTTTTCGAGAAACCTTTTATAATGAATTGTTATAAATGTTTTATGAATACAAATAAATTACAAATCAGAATGTTTGTTACAATGAGAGCGAAAGGCTAAATATGTTAAAAATATGTTAAATTACAAAATAGGGAAACAAACCCTAATAGTAGTTCTTGAAGTTTTTATAAAATAATAATCAAATGAGTAATATTTAAACAATTAGAACTTTTCCTCAACTTTGATATTATGAATTTACAGTATAAAAATCGCAAAAATAGATACAATGTATGACAAATGAACAAATATATTGAAAACTGAATATTTATTTAATTTATTATTGAAAAGCAATGAATCACAGAATATTAATGATTAAATTGTTATATCATAAAAACTTAAAGAACTACTATAAAGGTTTGTTTCCCTATATCCCAATTTAACATATTTAGCCATTCTCTGGTTATAATTAATTAATATCCCTATTTTTTAAACATTTATACTATAGATCGACATAAGCTGCGAGCTTAAGCTAGCGTTGAGCTGCGCTGCGCTTTAAGCTCAATATTGAGCTTTTATGAGCTGGAAACTCGATATATAATTCAGAAGCGCAGCTCAAGCTCAAAGCCCAATGTTTGAGCTTCTAGCTCAGCTCAGCTATAGGTCTGTTTAGTTGTTACATAAAAGAGAGTATCATATTATACATTATCTGATAATTGATTACAAAGTTTGATGTGTTTGAATACTTTATAACCTTTTTGATCAAAATTATTAATATATTTTTGTCTAATCACTTAAGGTATATATCCTGTTGTTTTGTTAATAAATGCACAGAGAATTGAAATTCGTATTATTCGTTATTTTTTTTATAAGCTCAAAAGCGCAGCTCAAGGTGAGGCCTGTTTCGAGCTGCTGAGCTTGAGGCTCGAGCTTCACGCTCAGAGTTTTGACCAAATGTCGATCTATAATTGATACACAAAAAACAGGCTTTATAACTCATATCAGTATTAATGCACACATAGTATGAGCTGAGCCTTGTCTCAAGGCTCATGGGCTCTGAATCTAGGCTCAGCTCAAGGCTCAAGATATGCCAGCATAGGCGAGGTAGGCTCAGGCTTAAGCTCAGACCTTTGAGCTGTTGAGTACTGTAATTATTATTTAAGTTTATAATACTTATTGCTTTTATTGAATAAAACATTAATAAAAAAAATTATCTTTAATTTGATGTATATTTTAATAGAATATCTCTGGTGTCCGTTTAGTGGGTTTTGTGATAAGCAATTCATGAAATACTTGTATAGTTAGTTTGTAAATAAAGGTTCTCTTCAAATAATAGGATATAATGTCTAAAAAGCTTTTTGACAGATGAGACCATACTCTAAGCCCTTTTAGTGAAGTGAATTCCGATTAATTCTTAATTCACTGATTGAGTAATGAAAACATTATCGAATTTATATTGCATGACACCAATGATACCACCAGTTCATGATTTATGCTTTATTTATTGGAGCATAATATGAAATTCAATGAAAAATGTTGGATGCAATCAAAAGTACGCGATATTCAACTTTTTTAAAAGTAGTTTTAAAGTATTACTGTATAGCAGGAGCAGTTGTAATAAGATTTGGCAAAAGCCACTCAACCATATGAACCATGAAGATGTCATTTTTCATAGCTATTCAACAAATCAACTCATTCTTATTAAATCGATGACTGCTTTACTGAAGAGCTTTAGGAGAAGAAATTCAATTTAGCTGACTTCGTGAGGTTGACTTTTGAAAATATGTCATTTGCTTAAAATACGTATTATCTCAATGGTATTATATTATTATTAAGATTATTAATAAGTTAGTTGCAATTAATTGATGTCTTTAATGAAAATTGAATTCGCGTTTCAATTAAAATAAGATTCAAACTAACGTAAGATATATCTCTTCTGACTTAAACATTCGTACGATTCTATCTTCACTGATCCCACTCATCCCACTTACATCTCATCTTAAAAATACACAAACTCTACTCATATATTCATGAGTGTAGTGCTCTTTCAATACGATCGATACAATATTCACTATTATCTCATGACTAATGTATAGTATTTGTTTCAACATAACTCGCATTCAAAATTTTTATTCTTTGATAAGTTGACTGAAAGACGAAAAATACGCGTAAATTGTTGTATTGAATACTGATTTCTGTGTTATTCTCATTTACATAATAAGCATTTTATCTGATTCAAGAGGAACCATTACTTCTAATAATTCTTTTATTTATTGTACAATTAAATTCATTGCAATCAATTTGCAATAATTGCTAATTGTCTTTACTTTGTTAGTATTGAACAAAATACTGTCCTTTACTAGAAATCTGTTTCTATGAGCGAAGGGAAATATCTTTGGAGAAGAAGTTATTGAGACTATAATACTCTTTCTTCAAATTGATTTCTTATAACTCAAATCTGTTTCAATTATCGGATTTGATGAGTAATGAAAAAGTTATAAATTCAATATAATTAATAATTAACAAGTGTTATAATGGCATAAGAGATCATCAAAAATAAATTATAGCATAAAATAAGAAAAATGATTTGTGAATAATTTTTCCTCTTTCCACATTTGCTTATAAATCATACTAAAGATTTGTTGTGTAGTACACTTACAAACAATTTGTGACTTGTATTTATTGATTTCCATTAAAATGAACGGAGAATCAGTTTTCCTTAGTCGGATGTCTTTTCTTTTCCTATTCTGGGTTATTGTTATACTTTATTCTGTCATCTCTTTTGTTTTATTGCTTCTATTTTTCAAGAGCTATGCCTTAGTTTTCTTATATGAATCATTTTGTTGAAGAGATGCTCTTCCAATTAGGGCTTAGAAAATGCATTATTCAATTATATTCGATTATAAGATACTACTTATGTGACTTTTGTTCATATTTTTAACTATTTTTATTTTAATCTTTTATTGACTTTAACTTTATTCACATATTAAGCACAATAAATGCGCTCTAATTCTGTATTTATGCAAAAAATGTTATGTTATGTTTATTTCACAGTGGGATCTGGTTTGTGACCACTCATTCAATCAAATCTTTCCAATCACGGGATTCTTTTTTGGAAGCTTTGTTGGACTCATCTTTAGTAATATGTTATCAAATAAGTAATGATCTGTAATACTTATATATATATATATATATATATATTGTCTTAAATCTAATAAGATTTTCAATACTGTCTTTAATTAATTTGTATAGATATGGAAAAAAGAGGACCTATTTCTTAATGCTCACAATTCAGTGCCTTTTTGGTGTATCGACTGCTTTCACGACTAGATTTGAAACTTTTTGTTTCCTGCGTTTTGGAGTTGGATTCAGCATTCCTTCCATTTGTGCGATACCTACCAGTCTTTGTGAGTCAATTCTTTTAATATAAAATAAAATAAAATAATTCAGTGATTATAGCTTTAAGATAATTACTTTTAATTTCGAAACAATCAAAATAATAATTGGAAGACTCCTCTAAAGTGCCACCTCTATAATGTGAATGGGACATCATTTAAACATATTTTTCAAACACATGCTTATAAATAGTGTCCTTTAAAGTGACATTTAATTAATTAAATGGACAAAAAAGAAGAAAAAGATATTTCTCTTTTATTTAAGTAAAATATTGAACATAAAAAAGTTATTTTCGCTTTATTGAGCGTGTTATGGGGTCCGTACCGAATCATAATTTTGGACTTACGCCAAAAAACATGATCACGAACTATAATTAATACAAAACTCTAGTGGAGTAAACTACAGAATTAATTGATTAAAGTTTTTAGACTTAATATTGCATTAAATAACATTAAAAGTAGCATTTATGCAGCAGTAAGTAGCAGCATAATCATTAAAATATATTCCTACAGTAACATTCTCTAAAGTGCCACAATATTTTTGAGTTGCCGACAGTACCACTTTATAGGAGTCTCACTGTAACGACAAATTAATATTAATATATTTTCAATAATAGCTATAGAGCTGACACCAGAACATGAAAGAGCACATGTATTACTGCTCAATGAGTTATCGCGTAATTTTGGAGCTTTACTTCTTTTGGTTATTTCGTATCTGATACGAGATTTTAGTCATCTCACAGTTGCCATAAGTCTTCCGTTTGTCATTTTTGTATTCTATTGGTGGTGAGCACTATATGAGCACAAAATGAAAGTATTTTAATAAAACCAAATTAAAGGTATATATGTTTGAATAGGATATTTCCAGAGTCTCCCAAATGGCTTATACGAAACGAACGTATAGAACAAGTCGATAAATTGGTGAAAGACATCTCAACAACTAATGTTAGATTCCTTTCTCCTGATTTTAGCATTACTTTGCGGGTAAGGCTTAATGAACCGAAAGAACATAATTTGTCTCTTTAAGTATCATTTCGTTTATTTTGTTCAATTACACACTTGCAAGAGAAGGATAAGAATAGAATGTGCGCTACAAAGAGAAATGAACTCAAATCAAACCAATTCACTATTAATCAAATTACTCTTTTTGCCGAATATGCGAAGAAAAGTCATCATTCTTTGTTTGCTTTTTATTACACATTCAATTACTAACATTGGATTCACTTTTTATGTTCTCGAGTTTTCAGGTACTGTCAGAGCAATTAATACTTTCAGCGAATTTATATCAATTTTATGTCAAATGAAGTTATTTTTATTTTAATCAATTTTTTAAACATTACCATAAGTTTTAAAAGTTTAACAGTTATAATATATCAATAGAAACGCGAGGAAATGGTGACATTTATTTTCCATTCATAGTTGCGATCATTGCTAACTATATGGGACTTTTTATCGCATGCATTACTTTGAAACGTTTTGGCAGGAAATCTACAATCAGTATCGGGAATATGTTATCAGCGCTGTTTAGTGTTATGAGCGCCGTCTCAAAAAATAAAGACACGAATTTGTCGCTTATATATTATGCTTCGGCTAAGATTTTCTTATCGTGTTCTTGTAATTGTCTCACAATTTGGATGCACGAACTCTTACCACTTTCACACTTTTGTCCTGCTATTAACTTCTGTGAAACCGTTGGCCAATTGGGTCCAATCGTTGTGCCATTAATTATTTTTTACGTATGTCTCAACACTTAGATCTAAGTGAATCCAAATATCTATTTCTGATTTACTAATAATTTTCAATTTAGAGCAACAAAATTGAGATAAATTTAAAGCAAGAAATATCATTATCAACATGTATGACAATATTTAGCATTTTATTAATAATAAATTGCTTTCTTGGCTTTGCATTGCCTGAAACTAGTGGTCAAAAGTTACCAAAAAGTTTAGATGAAGCTGAAGCTGTGGGCAAATATTGGACGTGGAAAGACTTATTTGAGTTTCACTCACAAAAGTAATTATAGCTTAACAGACATATTGACAAAAGCAAAGTAACTTAAACTATGTTATAGTAAAGAAGATATTAGGGAAAACATTTAAGTCAAGAGCAGTGTATCTCAAACTTATTATAAGTTTTTTGAGAAAATACGAGTTTATAAAACACAATAAAGTATAAATATGTTAAGATTCTGAACTAATTTTGAGCTTATATGTATTTTTTATCAAATATTTCATTAAATTAATTATTTAAAAAAATACAATTATTTAACTCTAAATATAGGAGAAAATTAACTTTAATAAATAGATCTACGAAACTAAGGACTTGATAGTAATGATTAAAATAGGCTCAGGCTCTGGGTACAAGTATTACGAGCCTAGGCTCAAGCTCGAGGTTATCTAGCCTATTTTGTTCATTAATTGATAAAGATTTAGTGCATTATTGCAAACTTTTCTTCAGCCCAAAACTGGACAGTAAAATATGAAAGAGGGTCGTACAAAAGAATACTTTTTCACGTATTTTTCCAATGCTAATATAGATACAGTACAACACATCTATTTTTTAATGATGAATTCAGCAAAATATAAGAAGTTTTATCAAAATCCTAAAAGCTTTCATAAATTAGCTTAATTTGTAATTTGTATGCTTTACACAATTTGTCAAAATAACAGCAAATAACTTCACAAAACTTTCTATCTCTTGTATAAATTAAAATTTTTTTAATGACTTATGCCCACCACCCCTGTAAACCACTTTAAACTCTAAAGCAACGATTCTTAAATGGTGGGTTATGACTCACGAGCCAAAAGTGGGTTACAAACGATTTAGTTTAGCATTCTGTTCGATAGAATCATTGAAATTTTAGCTAACATTTTCTTAGAAGGTCCTGAGAAGGTGGACCGCCACAAAAAGTTTTGAGAACCGCTGCTCTATAAAACTGTTAAGCTAGAGATAATTTTAAAAAATATTATTCTAGTGTTAAATAAAATCTATATGTTTTCAGAAAAACACCCAAAAATGGTATTTTAAAAAATAAAGGACCTCAACAGCAATCACCTATTTTAAGGTAAATATTTATATAAAACATACTGTCATTTATAAATGGGTTTCAGATCTTTGAGTATAAATAAAACTAAGATTAACGGCCAATTTGATTTAGTATTAGATATACAGTAATAGAAATGGAGACAAACTTAAACGGGTTTGGTTTTTAGAGTATATCTTATGGAAATTAATTTTAAGCCATTTATTAATGACTTTCAGTGAGTAATTGTTTCTTATTAAACCCAAAACATGTAAAAATCTAAATTGGTAAATTGGGCAATTAAATGTAAATTTTAATTATAAATTACTTTAATCAGATATTTTATTGATATTTTAATTAATTTATATAACTTTTATTTTCAAAAAATGCAAAGAGAAAACGCACTTAAATAGCAATACATTACCAGTAATGATATTTATAGTAAAGATGAAACATCCTTTACAATACATAACCCGTATTGCAATACATGTATTTGCGAAACACTATGTACTATTACAGACTTTTTTCTCGTATAAGCTATACTTTACTGTAGTGCTTATAGCTTTAACTGACTGTAACAGTACAAAAAGTATTTTCTGTATTAAAGTTTGAATTTGAAAAGAACTTAACTATTGATAAGTTCAATTACAAATGATAAAAATCAAAATAATACACAAGTAATAGTTGAAAAAGCATGCTTTCAATTTGTACGACTGTTATTAATAAGTTACTATTTCATTGACTAATTGAATTGATAAAAACAATTACTATTTCTGTATCGTAAAGCGTAAAGTTTCAAATGCTTCATAAGTTGACTTTTAGTTGACATCTCTATCTATAGCATACAGTTAATTAAAACTAATGCTTTTCATGTGCTATACATGAAAGTATATATTTTATATTATGCGAGAAAAGTCTGTAATAGTGTTAGATTCGATTTTATTCACTCGGTTTATTCGATTATAGGAAATGATTTTTAAGCTCTGATATCTCCCATGGGTTCTGTAATTTTAAAGAGTCGGGTTATAAAAACACGATTTTAGCAAAAACCACGATTATAGCTACAGACTGACATTGCATTGACAATGTTTCAAATTTAGTAATTTCATGATTTTATAATTGATTTACCTCAACAATTCATAAAAATTTATATTTTATACCTAATTTTTGCGATTTTTCTAAATAATTATAAAACGTTCAAATTTACTATACATAGAAATAAATTGTTAGTAACTCAAAGAACATTCATTAGTACTGTATAACCCATTTCTCAAATCTTTAATTCATAGCAAATCTCAATTTTAACAAAAACTTTTCTGTGTAGTTCTAAAAATCAGGTCTGACTGTATTTAATTTTAACTTTAACTTTATTGAGCTCTAATTAGTATTTACATAACTTTTAATAACGTAATGAACTATTTTTGATAGAAGCCTTATTATTAAGATATTCATATTAGAACTGATATCACAAATAAATTAAAATGAATATTATTTTGCTATAGTTTGTTACGGAAACAAGAAATGATGCGACAGAACGAATACGACACAGATTTTGACAAAATAAGTGAACGGACAGATTCTCCAAATAAAATTTGTACGATTAAAATTACAGTCCTTTGAATAATAAAAATAAATTGTAATTATTTTGAACAATTAAAAACTTTTAATTTATTTAAAATTTTTAACCGCAAGAAATGTGTAGTTTCTGTATTTGAAGCAATCGATTAATTGATTTGTTACCGAAGGTTCCCTCGAAGCCTACATACTGTCGAGTACGTAATGCTATACTTTTTTTTATAGATAATGCAGAGCAGACAGACAGACAGACATGGACAATTTTGATTTTGTAAATCTCGTCTCGTATTTTTAATATATTTTGCATCTCGTCTCGTGAATTAGTCACTCTTATCTTAAACTTCTAGCTACTGACTCTTGGGATACCATGCACTGGTCTAGTGTCTGACAAAGCTCAGCTCAGCTCAGCTCAGCTCAGTGCGAGCTGAGATGAACGCAAATTTCTGAGCTGAGAGCTGAACTGCAGCTCAACCGCCTGAGCTTTGAGCTGAGCTGAGCTTAGATGATAAAAATTAGCTTAATTTATATAAAAATCTATTTATTAAAAACTTTTAACATCAAATTTAAGCAAATTAAATTATCTTTAGGTAAAATTGTTTCATTTTTTTGTTATCATTTCTACTTTAGTTACTTTATTTAAGTTATCAAATTTGAGCTCATCAGCTTAGCTCAGCTCAATACTCCTTGAGCTGTGAGCTGAGCTTGAGCTGGGCTGAGTGTCAATCTCTACACATGCCTAACAATCGCACATATTTAACGCAAAAATCATTTAGACTTCTAACAAATTATTTATTTGTAACATAAAATCACTTTTAAAAAAATTTGAAACATGTCTCGTTTCGTCCCGACTAATAATCTTACCAAAGAATTTATCTGAGATTTTTCACGAGACGAGAAATTGTGTCCGTGTCTAATAGACATAGGCTCAAAATGGACCCTCGTGTCGAGCCTGGGATAGCAAATGCTCATTAATTATAGAAGTATTAAGTTTTATATTATATTAAAAATAATTAGAAACAGTTTATTTTAAACATTAAATTTTTAATTAACAATTAACTCCTGTAATGAATGATGAGCTGATTTGAAACTTTTTGTAACAATTTTTAAAAAAATTCAAGTTTTAAATAACTTTGGATTTTCAACATTAAAATCTTCGGACTCTTCTTCTGAATCTGACGGACGTCTGACCGCCTGATACCAACGATTTGTTAGATCAGTCATTTGTGATTTACAATCTTTTACTTCCTATTTAGCAAATAAATGAGTTATTCAATGAAATTATTAAATATTCGCTTAAAAGACCTGTTCAGTAAATCGTCTGGTGAAGAATGGCATCAGGTATTTAACATCGAATTTCACAAAACCTGTTACATTAGATTTATTTAAAAAGTTGACCTCATATTCCTCTTCTGTTAATTCTGATAAATGTTCGGCTTCTATAGCCTGACCCTGTTATAGAAAAATAAGTTATGAGTTATTTATTTTTATTTAAATCTTAATTAAATGGTTTCATATGAAGAGAACATTGTATTACCATTTCTTTAGTTTTACTTAAAGTTATAGCTCGTCTGCCGTTTCGTCTGCCACCTCTTCTCCTGCCCTTCACTTTCTTTTCTGTTTTCATGAACTTAAATAAAATCAAAATTAAATGAATGAAAATTAAATGTTTGAAACGCTTACTTTCATGACAGGCATTGTAGAACCGCCCAAAATAATTATAGTGAATAATACTATAATGAGTGTTGTGGTCACTACAACGCGACGTTTTTCTTCTTCAAATTCTAAATGAAGAGCTAATGCATAAGCGATAGCACCGCGCAGTCCACTGAACCACATAACAAACATCATTTTCTTTGATATCCTATGTTCTCGAAAATAATTGACCAGATATGAGAGCGGGAAGATGTTAAACGCCCTCCCGATTAAACATAAGATAATACTCCAAATAATGAGTTCGATTTCAATTTTCATTCTAAAGCTAAATATGGCTAAACCGAGATATGCGAAGACACACGTCTCTAACATTTGAAAAATAGATTCATTTTGAGAAACTATTCATTGCTTATCATTGTATTGAATTATTCAATAATACTCACCTGCAATAAAAGCAAGAGTTCTGAGCGTCTGTTGCATTGTTATCTGCGTGACCGGCGATAAATTGAAGTGAGCGTAATGTGACATCACTACACCATTGAACAGAATTGCCATTATTCCTGTTCACACATTGGTTAAGATTAAAAGTTTAAGATATATATAATGTAAACTTTAAATAATTGGAAAGACTTAAAAAATTAGACGATAAAGAAACTAAAATATAAAATAAATCATAACTACCCGACAAATGCAAGCCTTCAGCCAAGCCATACGGCGCATATATGAAGACTAACATCATTCCAAACTCTAATGACGGATGTTTTCGCAAATCTATATATTTGAAGACCTAAACAAAACGTGTGTTAATTAAGAATAAGACTATTGAGTCAGTTATAAGTAGTGATAGGAATTGGTCCTAAAACCTGCGCTCAACCGCAGCGCTATTTCTTCTAAACTTGAGCTGCGCTTCTCTCAAAAACTGTTTACTTTGCAATTATAATCACAAGCTTAGAGATTGAGCTGCGATATAGCTTGAGAAGAAAAATACAAATTTTTTAACAAAAAAAACTAATTGATATGATATATAATTATTTCCTATTGACAACTTACAATATTTTTAGCAAAATTTACATTTGCTATACTGATCTGATTGTTCGACGTACGTTTCATAAGAAATAATTATATACAGTATGATATCATTTAATGTGACACTTAAAAAATCTCAAATCTAATATTGTATCAAAAAAACTAATTTTATGTTTTTAATGTTGGGGTCCATCCCTAAGCTCATGCAAAATAAACTACGCTCTGCGCAATATATGCTGTTACTAAAAAAATATAATTCTACAAAAGTTTAAAGCTTACCATCGCTGCTATTAAAGCAAATGCAGCGCCGATTCCCGCAGAACCAAAAAATACAATGAAAAAGCGAACGAAACCATTAATTACTGCCACTCCTCCAGAAACTGAGGACACTGTTTGGGAGAGTTCGAGAGCAGTGGTCGCCAAAACAATAGCGACCGCGTCGTTAAGAATACTTTCACCGAATACTAACATGTTTAGTATTGGGTCCATATCTAATGCGTGAAATATAGCCAAAGTCGCCACCGGATCAACTGTTTCACAATATATCAATTAATTATACTATTGATAAACATTTTTTTATAAATATCTATCAGTTAATTACCGGCAGATATAAGTGACCCGAAGGCAAAGCTTTCAGTAAAATTCATTTTATAGGCGACATCAGCCTATTGGTAGACAAATAATTTAATATCTATTATATTCTGTATTTTGTGATAGATTTGAAATCATTGAAACCTAAGCAAATGGAAAGCATTTATAAGACATACCATTCCTAAAATATAAACACCGCCTCCGATAATGAAGGCTGAGATTGAAGTCCCGATAATAGCAAAGACCAAAATTGATCCGATATTTTGAAAAAAGTTTCCTTTATGTAAATTATAACCCGATTCATAAATAATTGGCGGCAAAAGTATTAAGAAAAACATCGTTGGATTTAAAGACTCTTCTTTCTAATCAATACATTAAGTTTTCATTTAAGAAATTAAATCATTTAACAAAATAGACAACAATACCTTCCAATCGCCCAAATGTTGACTTGAAATCAATTTCATGACCAGACCAATGGCGGCGCCAAGAAATACAACCGCAAGACTTTCGGGAATGTATTGGAATTTGGTTTGAAGTATGAAATGAATTAATAAAATACAGGACGCTATCAATCAATTAGACATTTATTCAATTATTTTATAACTTAATAGTTTTGAGTTTAATATTCATTACAAACCAATAACTGTGAGCACAAAGAATATAGCCATAGATGAGTGGTGTTCTTCTTCAGCCGCACCTTTGTGTGGCAGTATTGGGTCCTGTGGTACAGTCGATGGAGTAGAAGATGTCAGCGTTTGGTTACCATTCACTGTACTGTTGTTCACATCAGTGCTGTTCATATGTTATTAATTAAAATATAAATTATTTGTTTAAAAGCATTGCAAAGACAGACCTGTTGTTCGCCAAAGACATGGAATTATTATGATTTGCATCGTTTGCATGCGATTCAGGACTCGATTCAATTGCATTATCATTATTAACATTGAGATTTCGTTTAATTCGTTGACTGAACTCTAACTGAGCCGAACAGTGCTCACAATTGTTGGACAACTTTTCACTATAAATACTATTTATTTGAATAAATATTAACATAATCTCAATAATGACTAGAATTGGTTGGCATTTAGTACTGTTGACTGCCATGACTTGAATCACTTTAAACTACTCTATAATAAACTCAATTTGTATTCCTTTTGAACTGAAATAAATAGACATTTATTTGAATGACATTTTCACTCAATTGAAACCATTTCTCACTAATTATGTAACAAAAGAACGCAATTTTCATAAATAACTAATTTGTTTAATAGTCATATCATTTCAACAATAATATGGTTTTTGTTATAAATTAAACAATTGTTTACTCTTTTCTTATAAGATATAATATAATAAATATTTTTGTGATTAAATGCTATGAATCGCTATATCAGTGCAAATGAGACGGCATTTAAATAAATATTAAAGTTTTCAAAATTTTCTAATTTTTTTCTTATGGTATTATTGATAAACATTTTAATCGACAAAATCGTAAATCGATTTCATAATTGTATACATAATATGGACAAAAATGATTGTCATATGTTTTGAATCCCTTTAATGTTAAAATATATGAAAGCATTGTCTCAAATGTAGACGTAATTCATGAACAATGTATTGAAAGCTAAAAAAAGTAAAGTTATGGCGCACTTGATATTCGACACTTTGGGTAAATATTAATATAAATTTACTTTAATTTGTTTGATATCTAAACAGAAATGATGACAAAATCTATTAACAAATGTTTGCATTAATGTAAAGACATTTAAAATAATGATTTGTAAAAAAGTTGAATAAACTAATAGTTAGAAAATATTTGAGACTTTGAGACCCAATCTATAGCTGTCTTAAAATGGCTTCAATTGGTTTCTCTCTCTATTTGTTTGTCTTAAGTCTTAACTTATTTATCAAAAGACGAGAACTCTTTGACCACAACTTATAATAATTAAATAATTTTGAGTTTTCTAAAAGTTATTTAGAGTTAAATAAGTTGTGAAGAGGTGTAGTGTTGTTGTGTTGTAAGAGCCAAACAGCCAAACAAGTCCTGAACAGCTATTCTATAGATGGGATGGTTTTGAATGCCTTCAAAAGCCTTTGTATTAGAAAAGAGTAACTCTTATGTGAAAGCTTTGCTGCTATTCTGGCTTTCAGTCATCCCTTACTCTGCTCTTACTCTATAATAACTAAAACTTAAACTTTTATCAACTTTTAAGCAAAACTTTTTTATCAAATGATAAACTGTTTATAGATTCTTAACAACAAATTTGTTTTAATTGTTTTGCTGTAAATTTGAGTTAACGTCAAATCACTTTTGGAAAAGCTGTTGGGCTGTCATTTGCTTTGAGGCTAATATGACTTAAATGTTAAATATGAAACACAGAAAAACTATATATAAGTTATTACAATCTCATTGTTAAGCATTTGCATGCATTTCAAACTTTATCAATATATTTATTACCTTTGAATCTAAATTTGATTATTTAAGACTATTTCAAACATTTGAGAATATAAGTCAATTAATTGAAAGTTAGAAACACTTTTATGCGTACTATTCATATACCTGTAGATTCTTATGATTACACATTTTGTTTCACAATTCATTTGTATCAATACTTATATTTTCATTCAAATAAATCTATTAATTCAAAAGTTTACATAAAGTAAAGTATTTAATTGATTAAAACAATTAATTGTAAACTAACAGGTGTTCCAACACTTGACAATCAGACAGTTCTTGCGGTTCAACAACTCTTTAGTGATAGCAATCAGTCGAATAACACCACTATTCATAATGCAGGTAAAGTCACAAAATTATTTATTAATTAATAGATTATTAACCCGAATATCTCTAAACCTCAATTTGATTGGCTTTTCGAAAGTTAATCATTTTTTAAATCATTCTGTAATTGACTATTGATTTTTGCAAATTTATGATAACTTTTAAATAGTCTTCAAAGACATTAAAAGCCATACATTAATTGATAATTAACTTTACAAATAATAAACAGAAGTTGAAGACGAAGACGATGTCTTTCAGTGTGGAAAATGCAAAAAACAGTTCTCAGTATTGTCTAATTTTGTGAACCATAAGAAGGAGTGCGGCCGTAAGGCTGTCTTCAATAGAAACTTATTATCGCATTCGACACACGACTCAAATGTCAATTCTTCATCACATCCAACGATTACCATAAAATCATCAAATAATCATTCATTAAGTTCTCATTTATCTCTTCCGACATCTCCATCGCTGCCAACAATAGCGAGCGGTGTTATTCTCAGCGAATCTGATTTGTTGTCACTGACGACAAGTTTAGAACATAATATCGGAAGCATTTCTACGATATCTCCGTCAGCTCTTCATATCACAAGTGATAGCTCTTTAGGTGGAGGCGAAGGCGGTGACACTTTCTCTGCAGTATTATCTGGAATTAATTCAAGCAATAGTTCGACTCAAGTTATTCAAACATCAAATAACGGGACTACAGCGCAAACTCTCGGTTTACCTGTTTCTCTAATTAATAATTTAGTTTCGACTCCTTTTTTAGTACAAACTTCTAATAATACAAACAATACCACATGCAATACCACTTCAGTCACTCTCCCGTCAAATTTTGTGCTCAATCTGACGAATGCTATCCCTAACAGTAATTCAGTTCCTGTTTCTATAATTCCCACAACAAATCTAAATTCAATTAATCAAACGTTAACTCATTCTAAGTTCACTTCAGTCAACACAACTTCAGCGACAATTCCTTCAGTTCTTAAAGTAAAAGATTCTCAAAATAAGGTGAATAACCAGCAAAAGAAACAATTAGACGCTGCCATACATATATTGCCCTCATCTGACTTGAAGGCTTCCACTCATAAAACTCGTAAAAGAGTAAACAAAACAGAAATTAATGTCCCAACTGATCCGACTTCACCCAAACGATCGGCTAAATTGAAATGTACTTTCTGTGATCGTAAGTTTTTTCAAATAGTTTTTATTAAATTATAATAATTGACATAAACTTGAATCACTTTCAGGCAGTTTTAATAAGAACTTTGATTTACAACAACACATCAGATGTCATACCGGAGAAAAACCGTTTCAATGCATAGGTCAGTAAAAAGTAGTACCTTAAGTGACTTTACTTAATATAATTTGGTTTCCTTATAGTTTGCGGGAGAGCTTTCGCTCAAAAAAGTAAGTAAAGCATAAAAATAATTGAGTCTTTTAAATGCTATTCATCTCATTAATCATTCTTTATTAATAATAATTATTAAAATTTCAATTTATTTAATGTAAGGTAATGTCAAAAAGCATATGCAAACTCATAAGGTATGGCCTGACGGACTCGCCCACACACTGCCACCGCAGGCAACAGTCACTTCTTGTGATATCTCACAACTTGAAGATAAAGATCTTCCCATTCATAACGAAGAAAGTAATGATGATTGCAATGAAAGTGATTCACAACAATTCCAATTTCATCGAAGCTCAATTGACAGCAGTTATGTTTGTCCTTATTGTCCATATAATGGCAAAACTTATTTCGAATTAAAAAGTCATATGAAATCACATAAACGAGAAAAAGTTTATAAATGCATTCAAGCCTCGTGTGGTGTCATGTTCTCAGAGTTGGAGCCATTTCTGGGACACATTCAGACCCATGAAACAGAAATGACATATCGTTGTCATCAATGCAACAAAACATTCAGTTCTTTATACGATCTGGGATTACATCAATACTCACACTCTTTATACCCAAATCAGGGCTCAAGAACTGGACAGAGGTTTTACTCACTAAAGTCACTTAAATTGCAATCAAATGAGTTTGACTTAACTTAATATTTATTTCAGATATTTTCGTTGTCAGAAATGTCTGAACAAATACACGACACCGGCGGCTCTTGAGCATCATTTGGCGACTTCGACCCATCACTATCCGTGTCAGAACTGTAATAAAGTGTTTCCGTGTGAGCGTTACCTTAGACGCCATTTATTAACTCATGGCTCTGGACTCCATATCTGTCAATATTGTGAGAAGACATTCAAAACCGCTAATTATCTAAAAGTGCATTTAGTTATACATACGGGAGAAAAGCCTTTCGCTTGTAATTTATGTGAAGCAGCCTTTAATAGACGCGATAAACTGAAGCGACACAAATTAGTTCACGACCCCATCAAACGATTCAAATGTCCGTTCAAAGCACATACCGGTTGTCCCAAAGAGTTCAACAGACCCGACAAATTAAAAGCACATATTCTAACGCATAGCGGTATAAAACCTCATCAGGTATTAAAAAGCTCTGCAATTATATTGAAATTATTTTTAAATAGTGTTTGTTTTTAACATATTTTTGTTTTAGTGTAATATATGTTCGCGTTCTTTCTCAAGACGCGCACATCTAAGAGAGCATCAAAAAGGTCATGAGAATAACCAAACAATAACTCAATCAACTCCTACCACTTCTGTCTCGAACGCAACCATTTTGAATAAAAGCGATTTCATCACACTTTTTGACTGTCAGACTTGCGGTAATCTTTTTGGGTCAGAACAAGATCTCAAAAAGCATTCCTGTAGCGGGACTTCAAATATAAATTTCGGAATAACTGCTAAAAATAGAAAGATTTCTAAAACTAGTTCTGCAAAAACTACAATTAAAAAGACAAACACAACATCAAAACCTAAGTCAAAGCTAAGTAATGTAAACGCTATGCTGACCACTGCAGTCCTCGGAGATTCAGATCAAATAACACCAAAAGATTCGTCTAATAGTGAATTTACATTTCAATTTCACGACGGATTAGTTGACGACAATATCCCGACAGCACATATAGAAATAATAACAGCGCCCGTAGATATTGGCAGCTCTTTCCCTCCTATTGTCACAATTGATGGCATTCAATATCCGACTATTCCTATACTGACCAACTCTATTGGGAGTGAAGTGGACGACACCGACAACACTAATGGCAAAGAAGAATTGCCAAAACTTTTATTAACAACTATTCCATCATTAAAACATTAAAATATATATAATTATGTATTTGAGAGACACAAAGTTTAATGATTAATAAGTTATAATTAGTGAAGAGCATAGCCTTAAAAAACTTGAGTCTGAACCTGGAGAGCATAGGCTTAAAAATTCTAAACCAGAGCCTGGAGTTTGAAATTGTGGCGTTGAGCTGAGTTGGGATCGAATCTGAAACTTTATCTTAGTCTAAGATCACTAAAACCTGTAATTTTTAAATTCGGACAATGAATGATATGTAAAATATATTTAACTGATTCATAGTTTTAAATGAAGTGCTTATGATTTGTGATTCTTTTATTTATTTTTAAACTTTGTTTTGTATATATTTATAATAAAGTATTATGGTTTCGCTCAAAGGATACCATAAAACCTACCTTTTAAGTGCAATTTTTAAATTACATAAACAGATACTGTAAATAAATACTGTTAATGCCAATCACAGCAAATGGCAAGGAGAAAAGTGGTATCATTTGAGAGAAACAATAATATACAAAATATAAGATTATCAGTTTTCTGTCAAGTTTTGTATACAGTACAGGCTCTACAGACCTACACAGGTCTATACAGGCTATACAGGCAGCAGCAGTACAGATGTCTGAAACTTTGCTCTTCATTAGTTATAATAATTATCTGATAATTATAACTCTTATCCGAATTAATATAATAATGTATTTTAAAGAAATAATTATATTTGTAGTTTCATTAAGTTTATAAACTCTTAACTAATTTTATTAATTATTTATTTAAACATAAATTTTTTAAATCTCTATTAAATAGACTGTAAATACCATTTATAAACTTAACTTAAATAAACACTAAAATTATATAATAATAGATAAAAATAATTGTTTAATTATCTTTAATGGAAACAACATTTTCTAAATTATAATGAAATGTAATAGCTTTAGCTTTGAGTAAACTCATTTCGTTTTCAAAGAATTGCATGATTTTAATCCTTTTCTCTTTAGAACTAAGACTAGTTATGTCTCCGATTATTGTCGAAAGAAATGTTTTGTCCAAATGAATGGGACCGTCGTCTCGAACATAAAAAGTTGCCTTTTGGTTGATTCTGGGAATGTAAGGCTCACGAGTGGGCAGAATCTGATCCATTCCTAAGTGATATATCGGTAATACTTGTAAATAAGCGGAACTGTTATCACTCAAGACGTAATCCAATATAAGTCTCGCTAAACCCCACTTCAGTTCATAGGAAGGCTTTACTTCCCTTTCAATGTCTTCATTAATATTAATGTCAACGTCCGGTCGAGAAGTCATCAAATCTTTCTCTTTATTATTGATAACAACTTTTCCCTCAGGAAAGAAGTGAAGCCATTGTCCATCTCTGAGAAGGTCTAACGCGAAATCCATAGCCGGTTGGTATAGACCTTTGCCTCGTATTATAGGAAATGTTTTGCCCAAAGAGAAGAACAATGAATGCAAACTATTACTAAAACAGACCTCTTGTGCGGCTGCAGACCATCGGTGACGGTTGGCATTGAACTGCCATTTGAATGGTATGAGTGTTCCCCACATTAACGGGTCGTCCAAACAAGAGCTGTGGTTTGATATCGTTATTAATGGGTATTTATTATTATTATTATTATTATTACAATTAATGTAATGTTTGGCCAAAGTCTCCAATAAAACAAAATGATTGTGGACTTGAGTTTTGTTCATACAGTCCGTCCAGAATTTGCTGATCAGACCAATCGCCGGAACTATAAATTTGGACCCTATTTTCCATTTGAGTTGTAATTTATTTGTTTTTGACAGAAGTGTCGGCCACTCTACCGCTTCATGTTTTGGTGAATTACTCATTATTTTAATTATTTTATAATAAATACAAATAAGTTAATGAACAAAATATATTGATATGAATGACATGAATAT
>JAQGCH010000206.1:0-28947 GCA_034699485.1 Nanhermannia elegantula
ACTCCCGTCCCGTTCCCGCGGGATTCCCGCGGGTCCCACGGGAATCCCGCAATGCGGGACTCCCTTTTGGGGCTCTAAGTTAAACGCTATAAAAAACTGAATTCGTAATGCGATAAAATAGCGCATAATTTTGTTTAACTTGTATTTGAAACGTTGATTTAATGATAAAATAAAAAATATTTACAGTATTGAAATGACATCAAAGAAAAATGAATGAAAATTAAATTATAGTATAATTTTTCTTCATGTTAAATGATTAAACCAAAGCACATTCATTTTGACTCGAGGGCCAAATTTAAAAAAGAATTTTAAAAAATGGTTTACTTGTAATTAACATATGATTTAGAAATGGAAAACCTTATTCGGCTAACATTGGCTCTTTTGAATTTTTCATGAATAAGAATGAAAAAACATTTATCCTTTTCGTCAATAACTTATTTAGGACCAGAAAAACACTGTTTCGAACCTTTTGGACTATTCGGTGTTAATACTAGAAGAGCTAATATCTGCAAAAATCAGTTCTTTCCACTGGTTTATAAAACTTGATATTCAAGAGATTAATTGACAAAACTCTTGGTCAATTACCTCCTCTTCTGTCTCGAAGTCTGTCTTTCTAAACATCTAAAGACAAAAACAGCTCAATTGCAATAATGCAAAATCTATACTTTCAGGAATGGACTCATCAAACATACTATAGGATTATTATAGGCTCTTATGCTGAATGTTAAGTAAAGAATAACTTATCATCAGATACGTGATCACCTGTACTTTTCCAATTTTTATCTTGCATTTAATTTAAACCGAAATTAAATAAAACTTGAATCACATCAAAATAAGTCGCTGTAATAAATTGTTATTATTTTTAGGCACTGTTTTGCTTATTATTTTTATTCATAACCTTCACATTCGATTTTTAAAGTCCATTTCTTATTTACATTTCATTTGAAAAATATATAAATTTATTTGTTTTCAATTTATCTCAAAGATAATGGTAGTATTAAAAGATTAAATACATGTAATTCTAAATAATTCCTTAAATTATTAAATTAAAAGTCTGGATGCGTTTTAATCGTGAGCTAAGTTTTTCTTAATACCAGTCATTACATAGGGATATGTTTTGAATAAGTTTCGCAGAAAATAGTTTTTCAATAGGCACCCGACGGTCGTTAAACCATATTTACTTCGGAACTTAATTTCCCATAAATTCTAGAAATCAAAATTGCTTTTTATTTTTAAATTCTTTGTTCGTTTGTTTGACTATTTTATATTTGCATATATTTATGTTTTAAATGAATTAATAAAAGAACTAAAGCACATACGGGGATGAATATGGAAAATGCCTCATACTCTCTTTTGTGAGCTAAGGCTTTTTCCATATTTAACTCCATATATTTAACAGTAAAATTGTTTGAACGGTTTGATCAGTTTTACGTTTCAATTCTATGTTTGACACACGAAGGAAGGAAAGACTGACCTTAAATAGTTATAAATAGTTATAAAGATACATTTATATATAATCGTGATTTATATTAATAGAAATAAACTTATTATTGTCATTACATAAAACCTAAAAAGTAGTATTTAAATATCGAGTTTATGGTTGAATTCCATTAATTATTAAACAAATAATAGAAAATTATTCTTAAAAAGTATAGATTCAAATGAGCCAATCAATAAATGCTAAATATCTTATAGGGAAGGAAAACTTTAATTTTATAAACTAAGAACATTAGCAATAATTAAAATTTTATGTGTATTTTGATTATAAATTTATTTTTTGTGCAATTAAACTTTGCCATCCGCTACCGACGAAGCAGGCGGTTAACCTCATATAACCTCGGTTTCGGTTATGTCTTGCAGGCCTCTATTCCGAAGATAGATCATAATACTGTTGAGCACAAAACTACTGTACTATGTATTACAATATAAATCTACTGTATATCTAATTGTATTCATCAATTTGGTGTTAATTATTATAAGTTTTTTAAACATAAAATCTAATTTACAGCAAATCAAATATGTAAATAAATGCAATTTAATAAAAATTTTAAAATACATTCTATTATTATTAAATAAATTGAGGATTTTGCTTTTTATTTGTGATTTTTAATACTATTTAAAACTTTATACACAGTATATAGTGTGACCAGATCTGAATGTGATGATTCCGGGATTTATAAGTTTAAACATTTATATATATATTTGGATCGCCCACTCCCAGTGGGCTTGTTGGGAGGTTCCCGGGGTCCTTTGAAGATGAGCGTGATATCATTCGATTCAGCTGAGCAAGCAAAGTTAATGGACCAAGGTGCTTAATTTTAGCGCCCCGGAACCCATATTTAAATCCATGAAAACACACATTAAAAAACATTAATTCCTGTTTACAAAAAATCCGAGATAACCATTTTATTCTGGGATAGGAAGATAAGCTGAGATGAATTACACAAATTTTGTCTTACTAGCACGCCCCCTGGTCTTTGAGTAAAAATTCAATAAAAATTCTCGAAAATTAGTTTTTCAATATAGCTATTTTTCAATCCTTGAAATTCAAGAATTTTGTTAAATTTCATAACTATTAATCCAAAAATTACAAAAGCAAAACCCAATATTAAAGAATGAATAATCTCTTCTGTCACAGAAATGCTGTTTTAATGAATATATAAAACAAAGGTTTCTAACAGAATATATTGATGTATAACTCATATAAAATAATTTTGAGATTGCATTACAGTTATTCATTTCTAAACAAATTTTGCATATTTACAATAGTTTTCAGAATTAATTAACAAAAAATTCAATTCCGGGATATTTGAATGTCAAGGAAGACATAATCCGGGAGAAAGGATTAAGTGGTTGTTTCCGGAATTTTCCCGGAAATTCCGGGAGGTCTGGTTACTCTAACAGTATACCTGTATATCAATTTATCTGATACCCAAACAGTGAGTATGAATTAATTTAAAGATTGAAATTATTATTTAAAACACTTCTTTAATAAATAACAGATTTTTCTCAATTTTTATTTATACCGGTATATCGAAAATGTAAGGCTTTATACCTGTAGTATGAAATGTCTTAATACGTTATTATAACGGCATAATACCAATGGTAATATTCATGAGCCACATAACATCATGAATATTAATAAAGAGTTTAAATATTTATCGAGACGTGAGATTATAATACTGGTATTGGTCTAATTTTACATCAATTTACTTTATGTCTTATCTTCCTTTATAATACATCAATAACTTTGCTATTTCCTAAACAATGCTCAGCAACTTATGAATTGATAAGTTTTTAACTTTTTATAGTTGAAATTTAAAAGTCAATTAACTGTTATTTAGTGATTTGAGAATTTCATGAATGAAATTAGATTGAATGAAACCCCGATTTTAAATTATTCATGAGTAACATTTCAATTAAATCAATGAATCCTGATTTGCATAAGTAATTTAATGCACACGCCATTGAATCCATTAATTTTATATTAGAGGAGAGTAATTCCGATTTTTCCTAATTAAGCAAAATGCAATTATAAGTTGGAGAGTATTCTATTGTTATTGTATGTTATTATAACATATTAAGATATAAGTATAGGGGCAAACACCACAACACCTGCATTTTTTATATAAGTGCTCCTCAAATATAAATACACTGTACTGGTAGAGTACAGGGCAGCCAATTTAATTCCGAGTGTATGCTATGCACCCAAAACATGTTCACAATTGAAATCATTTTTAATTTTGTGAAAGTTTTTAACGTTGTGATCACGAAAAAAGTAAAAAAATAATTATGAATTCACACAACGAAAAAAAGTTTGAATCATTTATTATTTCATTTATAATAACTTACAAAGTAATGAGTAAAATGGATTTGAAAAGCAGGGTTAAATCAAAATTTAGTTATTCTGTTTATGTGGTATTTAGCAGGTATTTAGTAAAGTGTTCAAAAATTAAAAACCTTTAATTTTAAAAGCAGTGCTAAAAAACTCTCTCACTATTTTCCAGACATAAGTTAAAATAAAATTTATTGCAAAGACTATTTCAGACATTAATGGGATAAATGAATTTTTTTGACTTGAAGCTTAAGTTTTCAATTTATACATTACGGTTGTTTTACTTTTAAATAATCTAATAAGACCGTATTTGAATATATGTATAGATAAATGTGAAGCTAAATTATAAGTTTGAAACCAGAATCAATTCGGAATTAAATTGAATGCCCTGTATAATAGTTATTCTGGTTCCCAAATCGATAGCATCGGAAGCTTGGGTTTGAATAAAATTTAATATCGTATAAACAATTCTTGGATTGTAATGTAAATGCATGAATACATAAATTTGAAATATTTCACTTTTGTTTGTAAAAGTGTTTCAAACCTTTTCTGTGGTTAATAACCAGAATCAAAAATGAGTCTAATCTTTGAGAAACCAGGTCTACGGTAATAAAGTAATGTTAAAATAATTATTTTGCTGAATATTATTTAAAAACAGCATAAAATAAATGAAAACTTCATTTAAAAGCAATAAGTTTAAGAAATTTAATTATCAAAGAAAAGGAATAAATGAATACTTTACGTTTGTAAATACATTAGAACATGTTTAGAATATGTTTAGGTGTACAGGTATGAAAAGGTAATTATAATTAGATTTACAAATTTTAATCTAAATATGAGCATCATTTACATAAATTAAGTTTTTCAAGTTTAACATTTAATATTTTAAATACTTTATTAAACACAAGTTCTTCATTAAGCACTTCTTTCACTTTTTACGGTATTTCAGTCGCTAATTATAATTTTTATGGTAAAGTTTTAAATAGTTTTAAAGCTATAAATATTATCAAAAAAATATTGATTTGCATGAAATAATAATCTAATATCAAGGAAAGCTATTTAGCAAATAGCACTCGTCCTATTTATAAGAAAACCACAAAATTGTGTAAAATTAAAGTCTAATTAGAATCAACAGATCTATTGACACAAAAATTGAAGATCAATATGAGAATTATTTGAATAGCAAAGTAATTGCATTTAACTGTGATTCAATTGATACGTATGAGAGTGAATGAAATTGAAATGATATAAACATGATATAACATAAAACAGAATTGCAGGTTATCTAAAGTTGGATAATCTATGTTGCCTAATCAGAGTCCCTGATTTAAAATAAGATAAACGACATATTTTAGTTAATGAAAGTTAAACTGAAAGAATGTTGATTTGTTTTGTTTATATTTAGATTTTGACAGCTGTATAAAGTGCTGTTCGCTCTCTATTTTTAAACATGTCTAAGTAGATAGAGCGTAGCCATAAGGGCGAACGTGTCCACTTTTATACCAAATTAGAGCTCAACATCCCTCTCAACATCGCTTACTTGTTAGATAAACAGAAATGAATACATTTATTAATACAGTTACACTATTGTCCTATTGATACTAAAATTGTAGTCTTTTTCAATCACATCAAACTACAGCTAACTTAAGATGAGACACTTTACTACATGAGCTTATATGCATAGTTCAACTAAGATAAAGCGGGCGAACTAGATTCAAGTCTAGTACCAAAATGTGTTCACAATATTTCAAACTTAAAAATTGCAACTCACAAACTCTGGCGGTTTATTTTGGGTCAGCAGATATCCTAAAGCTTTATAACTCAACTCAAAAAACGTAAGGTAAATCTCGCTATAGTTGGGTTATTAGCCCACGAATTATATTAATAGAATCTTCCTCAACAGTTGCTCTCTCTCTCGCTCTCTCGGTCTCGCGCGCTCTCTCTCTCTCTCCCTCTCTCTCCCTCTCTCTCCCTCTCTCATTGACAAAATGTTAAGCTCGTACTGCGTTAACTGTAAGTTTTCAAATGTCAAAATGTTAATGTACTTTACAAAAAGAAACATTTATGTGGATTTAATATGAAAATAGCGCTAACTCTCAGTTTACACTTTAATTATGGGGTCGTGTTTGAGACACAAAATTTATTTCTATTATACTAAATATTTATTGAAACAAAATTTGTAACTAATCCTAAATGAACGTTAATATAATTTAAGTTTAATCTTTTATTCATTAACTTTATGTTTATTTATCCTTTAATTTCAAGTTCGTTTTCTATCACTTTAACCTTATTCCAAATGAAATGTCAATTATGTATTCAATTCAATTTTGATAGAAACAAACAAATTTAGTTTTTTTTATTGTGACACAATTATTAGTTTTTTATTTGTAAGTAATTATTACAAAATATGCAATGCAAAAATTCTTCAATTTAGTTAATAGCTTTTAGTGTCACAAATGTTGCACATCATTTCATCGAATTTTATTTTATAGCTCTATTTTTATTTGGTTATATTATTTTAACTATTTTTCATTTTTTAAATATTTTAATATTTTAATAAAATGCTTAATTAACTTTATGTTTGAGAGTTCAGCAAATTTTTTAATATTTATCGATTTGTTGACACATTTAACTAATTCTTATAGAAATTCAAGACTTTTCACATCTTCAGGTCATTTAAGATTTCTCTGATATTTTATGTTTTATGGAATGAATTTAATTGAAAATTAGTTTAAAATTATATGTATTTAATTTGTATTATATTTAATAACATTCATTTCTTTGCATTTCTTAATTTTCATTAAATATATGAGTTTTTATTTTTGGTTTAAAATTAGTCTGAAAATGATTTTGTATAATAGAAATATTATACTAAAGAATATATAAGATGAGAAAAAAACAGGGGTTGAAAGAGTACTCCCTTTATTTTTTCATTTGTACACGAGTTTGTCAATTTTGAAAACACCCCTGAAAGTTGTAGTTGTATACAAATGTATATAAATATTAAAACAATTACAGCTTTCAGGAGTTTTTTCAACATTGACAAACTCGTGTACAATCGAAAAAATAAAGAAAGAGTTACAGTTCTACGAAACGAAGTGCTATCAATTGATCAAATAAAGTTAGTTAAACAAAAACATTTGAAGGATTAATTGTAACTTATCCTAATGCAAAAATCAATTAGAATGAGTGTGAAACTATTAGCATAAAATATTTTTTATATACAAGACAAAATTTTATTTTATTTTATTTTTTTTGAGAATTCATGAAAAACAGAATAATTATTTAAAAGAGTTGCTTAAGAAATAATTTTCCTTAAAGTAAATGCAACATAAAGTAAATTTTCTCTAATAATTGCTGATAAATTGCAAGAGACTGAGAATAAATTAATTTAGAATTACTAACTCGTAAGATAGCCTTTAATTCATACAGAGTTAGCACTAATATTAATTATCAATTTAAAACTTGTAAAATATGCCCAAAATAGATATGATTGAAGGTTAAATTTTATAGTTTAATACTGCTCGAGATATTTTAGGAATAGTTGTATTCAATGGTTTAGTTCATTTCAGTTAACATAAAATAATTCATGTTTTTTACTATTAATTTGTATATAGTATTCAATTATATAATTTCTTTTATGATAATGACAACGATTTGAATTAATCAAAATAATGAATGTTTATGTTCTACAAAAGCTGAATATTCTTATGCGACTCAAATCAATAAATAACTAATGATTGAACCGAACCTTGTTTTAAGTGTCGTAAAAGATGGGAAAGCAGTCAAATTTAGACGCTTAAGCATACAGTATATATATTTATCTACAGTATAAAGAGAATAATTTAACAAATTTGACTGGAAATGCTCGTATCAAACTCTAATTGATAACTTTTATTAATAATTATGATTCTTATACAGTAATCGTGTCGGAACATATTTGCCACAAAGCATGCAATAAGGGAATAATCATTAACTGGTTAGATATATCGATATAAAATAGAAGTAAAATTGAGAAATTTTTCCTCAAGTCTAAACTCGCCAATTGAGATAACTGTAGCAAAACTTATCAACAGTATACACGATAAATACCCTATAAGCGTATTCAAAACACGTTTCAATGGCATGCCTTTCAATGCTTCTAAATGTCAAAACCAAAGCTTTTTACTCTTCTTAGTTTCTGTTTTTTATTCTTAGTCTGACTACAAAAATGTTGTTTCAGTCGAAGATTTCTCTTTACTTCGTTAAAACGTTTTTTTTATCATAATTTACAACTAACCCGAAGTCTTATTTAGCAGAGTGAGAAACTCATAAAAAGTTGCCAGTCATTCAATACTGGCATAAGAATAATTCTTATCGCAAATTATTTGTGATAAGCATAATAATAAGTATAGTTAACTTGCATTTCAACCTATCGCTCACTTAGGTATCGTTCAGAAGTTCATTCTTTTTTATAGTTGAAAATTCAATCATCAACTTTATAAATCCTATTCTCTAAATCAGTGCAAATATGTCAGTGATTATAACTCTATTTCAAGTAAATTAATTGCTTTCACTTTTTTCCCATTAAATTTAGTTTTTCTATTGCTATCAACTATTAGTTTGGGAATTATCTTGAAATGAGTTAAATCAATGAGGATTTCAAAGTCCAATAAGATTTATAAAAAAGTCTAATACAGTATAACCGACCAGTTATTAACTGTCAAATTAATGTATTTGTATTTGTATTAATGCCATAGTTGTGAAAACGTTCATATCTTATAAATACTATTATTATTAGTATTCATAAAAACTAAATATCATGTGAAATAAGAATTATTTTTCAAAATATAATACAACTATTAGAATAAAAGTACAAATTTATAACTGCTTGAAATGAATAATAATGAAACAAAATTAAAGCTATTATAATAATGATTTAAATCTAAGGATCAGAATAATGATTGTAATAATTGAAACTAAATGCAAATTTCATTGTATTTGTTATAATGAATTAGTACAACATTTTTAATGTTATTGTAAAACCACTTATTTTATGACATGTAATCACATTATTAAATAATATTAAATAAATTACGAAATTGTTTCCATTAAAAGTCTTTTAAGACATGCGAACTATGGTTTTATTTTATTTGGAGCACTGCTTCTGATAATACAGTACATAGTTATCAAAAGTTAGTGAAACTTTGGAAAAGCTATCTATAGTTAAAAATATTCTTAAAGAGTTGTGCAAAACAAAGATTTAGTTTCAGGAATAGCTTCATAAAGAGGATTGAAATGTAAAATATAATATTTTGAACTTAATTGTTGTTTAATCGCAAGTTTGCAGCATTAAAACAAAGTGCAAAGAAATTGAGCGGAAGGGAAAGCTATTTGTGAGATAAGTGATAGCATAAAAATGGTAATCATACAAATGTGTGCAGTTGTCTCTCTTTATTACTTATTCTGTTTATTAAGTAAAACAAAAGGGAGATTCACAGAGAAGTGGGTCACACCGATAATAGTGATAACATTTATTACACAATCTCTTTTCAGTATTTATAAGCGTTATTAATAAGAAAAAGTCGTATAATTAAAACGCCCACATTCTAAGCCTGATGTCTGATTCTATTGTACGTCATTCTGTCATCAACTTATAGTTCACACTCTTATAGTACAGCTATAGTATAATACCATGATTTGCTCATTTTTTCCTCAACGCACTCTTCTTTGAATGTCTTTTCTTTCTTAAATTATTTTGCATTGTCTGCAATCATTGCATATAAAGTTTCAGTTAACTAAGAGATTATCGTACAGTATAGACGGTGTAGTATAGTTTGTATAGTACTGTAACAGTATTTTAGGAGCACTAGTATTGTAGAGCAGCGGTTCTCAGACTTTTTAAAATGTGGTACCACTAAAACCCTTAATAGAGCTTTGCATACCATTCGATTTACTGTTGAATATTTGAGTCTAATTTTTAGTCAAAATTAATATAAGTTTATCAAAAATAACGAAAAATTTTAAACTCCCTTAACATCAAAATAATAGCAAACAATTAGACCAAAGTTTATGACCAAACTATTTGTAATGCTTATGAAAATAATAAATTTTTAAATTAAATGTTATAAATAATTGACTCAAAAACTAAAGCGTACCACCGGATAAGGATCCGCGGTTTTAGAGTACTGTATGTGAAACATAGCTTACAAATCATGCTTATTCTGGTTTCCTTTGTTGTCTATTTTTTAAAATTGCATAAATGTAAGTAAAAGTTGTTGGAGTTGTTGCACATGTCTATTAAATAAGAAGAGATAAAAAAGAAGGCAAGCTTTGAAAGATAACTTTTATAACACATCAAACACTATAATTCACTGTTTGTTTTGTTTGTAACTAATATTAACGTATTTTTAGATGAATTATTAGTTTCTATGAATTGACTCAAACCAAAGAAACCAAAACATTTGAGTTAATCAGAATTTGGCATTTCATAGAGTGCTTGTCATTATATAATCGCACAGCTAAACAATGATTTCATGCAAATCTCTGATCTGTTTTATGGTTAGTACAAATCAATAGTAAACAAACTGTATTTAGTGGTATTCAGAACTGAACCACTGATAGAGAGAGTGATAAAAAATTATCAAAAGTCCAAAAGAGATAAAAGGAATGTAAACAAAACTATTTTAAAAAGTCCGACAAAAAGTGCTTTACTATAAATTCCTATGAATTCTATGAATTGGTACTTATTTTTTAGCATTAGTTTCCTTTAATTAAAACGTTATTCTGGTTTCAAAGTATATTAAATTACAATACTTGACACTATTATAGTATATTATTATTTGTTTATATTTTCATTCAATTTAAGGCAAAGTTTTCCTAAAGTCTGTTAGCGATAAAGCCATGGCTTAGCCATTAGTGGTTTTTAATTAAGGGAAAAGTTTATACAGATCTGACTTTTCCCAGGATTTAAACAGCATTTTAAGAGTCATAAAGAGTCGCTCAGTTGTACAGTAAAAAAGTGAGGATTTGAAGTGCGTCTGCGCCCGCATGAGTCCCACTATTAGAAAACAGAGCGAACTCGAGACAGAGTGAGAGTCAAACAGTACGTGAATGTGAGTGCGAGTAACTGACAAAGCGTTCTCTATATAGTAATAGTTTGAAACTGGCATTAGAGCCACGTGTATATGGAGTATATGTTCGGCTGTAGCTGTCATTTATATAAGCTTTCATTTATTTGTCATTTTATTATTCATTTTTGGTGAACTTCATACCTATCTATTAATAGTTGTCTTATAGTTGTCTTATTGTTGTCTTATTGTTGACAACATATCTCTCTTCAGTTACCATTTGTTTAAAAGTGATTTCTTAGACATTGACAACTCATTCAAAGATAACACACTGTCTGGTCTCGCTTTCGGCTCTTTTGGTTACCATTTGTTTGGATTCTTATGATTCAAAATGAAGTCAAAAAGAGGTAACATTTGTCTCATTTGTTATTTATTGATAAATAAATGTCATCTCAATTGCATTTTTGATGATTTGTATGTTATCTTGTTTTGAGAGCTAACTCACAAAACTATATTTTTGTGCTCGACTTTATTCAACTGTAGGAAAAAGTATTTAGAGATTTCACTAATAATTGAAATACCAATCGATTCAAGTTTTGCTTTTATTGATTTAAACTCAATCTACAGTACTATTCATTAGATAAGAATAGAGTTTTAATATTCATTATTCTCGAGAAATATCAGTTTTGATAAATATATACTCAATATAATAGTTGAGAAAAACGTATAGAGAAATACATAATGAATACAATATATCAAAAGCGAAAAAAGATTAGAATTCTTTGGAACAGTATTTGGAATCTTTTAAGTGTATTTATCAGAGATAGGATTCCATAGACTAGATTACCATTAATTGTCAGGTGTTGTGTTGTCTTTGTATGTACGCAGTGCTGATAGAAAGCCAGAAACTGCAGTGTATTCTACAGTAGCAAAAAATAGGGGAGCAATAAGTGCAGCACTAATGAGAGTAAATCTAATACTAACTGTTAGTTAGAAGTATAGTAAGCTTATATTTAATAACATTTATTTGAATGCATACACCTGCCAATGCTCGTATTCTTGTATTTCTTGTTCCTGTTTTCTTCGTCAACGGTCTTTGTGCACCTGGACGAAGTGATGAAGTCGAATGCAGGCTAATCACTAATACTTTTAATAGCAATAAAAAGTTATTCGCAGACTCTATTAAAATCAGGTTTAAAAGCTATTTAGAACCTTTAGAACCAGACTCAATAAAATGTTGTGCTTTCAATATCTGCTAATCGGCAAGTTTTCAGTTTTCACTGGTTTTGACTAAACAAACGATTGTATAATGTTGTATATGTTGCATAAATTTATTCAATTTTTTTTATCAGTAAATGGTTTATAATCATAATAATAGTAATCAATTTTTAGTCCTTAACTGTATACATACACACATGTGATGTGACAGTTATTTATTTATACAAAGTATAAAAATTAATACATTGTTGAACTAAATTTATATTTTTTAAAAGATATGTTTATACCTATCGCTACTCAACATATACCTGTATCACAAAACTCAACATGAATTGAATCTTTGAATGCTATTGTGAAACACTTTAATTGCGATTAATTATAAGACAGTATTAAACTTGAATACCTGTCAGCTGCAAATCTTCCTGTATATACACAACTAAGACAAGCATTGCTTAATCAATAACTTATTACATACACGAGACTTAAACCGACTTCTCCTTGCTGTTTAAGTATTAATGTCTAAACAGGTAGAAGTGCTTGAATTTTGGTCCAACACCAACACTGTTAGCATAAACACCAATTTGTTTGGGATAATTATTTAATCTGATAACAGCTTCTTATAGTCTATAATTTGATTTGCTTTATAAAAGTGAGTCATTTGTTGAATAGGGAGAAGAGTCTCAAGAAGAGTCGCAATGAAGAGTCTCGTGCTCTTGTACTGTAATTATTTGTCGATTGAGCAATAGTTGTCGTTATTGCTATAGTTATATAGTGATAGAAAGCAGGAAGAGTAGGAGCCAAACACCACTATACGAATGCAAAGCGTATATGATTAGAGTTGAGATCACATAAGGCACTCATTAGACTGACTCTGTGAGTACAGTTGCATAGCATCACACGGTCTCATAGGTCTGATATATTCTGTGAAACTCAGAACCGACGACAAGGACATCGCGTCGGACTTTGACATAATCAACCAATTAATGGTTAATACAGTTAAAACTTTCGCTTTACTAATTTGTTATCAAAGTATTATCGCATTCAACTTGGCTAACAGTCCCAGTCCTTGCAGATTTACTGTCATCCCAGATGATATCTCATGCGCTGCACTGCAATCTGCAACTGCTCTCAAGGATATTTACACACCATATACCATATATTATAAAAATCGTACTATCTCATATTTCTTATTGTGTATGTAATGTGTGTCTATTCACCACTGTCATGTTTTACCCCTCAAAATAGAGCCCGTAATTTGAATTTCTTAATTTGATTACCTATTTTTGATTATCTATTTTTTCACTTTAGGCCATAAGTATTTCTGCCTTTAAGCATATCATGTATTTTTAGTATTGATTTAATCAAAGATATTGTATTATTTTACATTTCCTGTACGTCCGCTTCAAATACTTATATTATATGCTCTTTATATTGAATTAAACGGATATAAAATACTTGTTAGAGAGCTTTCAACAATGTTATACTTATCTCCATTTTTTAATCATAAATTAACTCTCTCTACTGGTTTATATGGTAGTAATTAATTAGTGGACAGCATAACAGTCTGACTGAAGTCACCTCACATTTGATTGACAATGAAATAATGAAATGTTTTCTTTAGAATTATTTGTTGATACTGTGCTTTACAATTATTGATAATTTGGTGTTTGAATAGACACTTGAATACACAGAAAAGAATACGATTAAGAGTATGACTACTAGTGACCCACTTTAATAGGAAATCACTCGCTGAGTGCTTTCTGGCTAAGTTTGGACCTCACCTTCACGAGCGGCAGACTTTAAAAGGGCAATAACTTTCTATATTTATACTTAAACCGAATATATCCCTAACTAGTCTCAACTTTTATATATATGCCATATATTGATATTATGAACAGTATATACAGTACACGAATGAATTTTTTCCGACTTAGAATTTGCTTCGAGTGCGATCCCCTCCAGCCTTAGTGTAGAACATTCTTAGAATGTCTATAAATAAAAGTAACTTTTAGTGAATTTTATCACTGACTGCTTGCGATTTTAAATAGATTCTCATATTCTCCTAAAAGACACTCATCTCTGGACTTGCCTTACAATCAAATACAGTCAAGTGTTGCAAAAGTTAAGTTAAGTTCAGTTTAAAGACCAAGAAATTATATTTCTATCGCTGTTTCTATTTTTATGAGGGCTATAGTCATAGTCAATGAGACCGAATCACAGAGTCATCGTCATAGTCATCCTCAAGCAATTCTTTTGCATCGTTCTCTCACTTATGATCTTTAGTGCTGTTCTTATAGTGATGTGACTAAACTGACGTGAAACTCATCATAAGCATGCCGTATGAAACGTCTCGCACACGAGGTATTCAAGTATTTCATATTTATGCACTAACACACACAAGAGCTCTATTCAAATCCCAACTTTTAAATGTTAGCTAATATTCAATACACATCGACAGCCACTATATATTCCTCTTTGCATTCATGCTTTGGATCTCAATTTTTGGGGTAAATCGTGATCTTTTCAAAATCTCTAATAAATCACTCACAGTTATTAAGGATTCTACTGATAAGTAGTTATTTAATGATAGATTTGGTTTTCTTAAAATTAGAAATTCATTTGCGTTGACTAACTTGAAGGTAAAACCTAAAGCTGTCCAATCGTAATGAGTTATAGTTGAGGGAAGACCTTCATGGAAAACACTTTTCTGCCGAAAAATCACATTTTGTTATCAGTTTTCGTATATATGTATATATATATATCCGTATCAGTGAAAAGTAATGATCAGTAATGATATATGTTTTGGCACAGAGTTGTAGCTAATTCTCGCGCGTTCGCCAATTTTGTTCATTTGTAATGAGAATTCCATAATTGTGGTGTAACTTTCAACTTAATCCAAGGACACACACATGCCATCGGGAAGAGCTATCCTTTACTTTATAGCAAACATTTCCATATCGGTTTGCTCTTCAAATGAACCAATGATTCGGCCCACATAACCATCACATACCCATACCATTATTTGTTCCTCTTGTTCCCTCTTCCTCTCGTTCTCTGTTTTAAACGTGCGAATGTGTGCCTCATGACCTTTCAGCGCTTTGATAACTTATTGCTGTTTTATTATAGTCGCTAATGTTTAGCCAAGCTTTCGTCTCATGACAAGTCATGTTTAAATCTGAATTTAAAATAATTAGCCGACTGTTTCTTATTTCTGTTCCGTACTCACTATCGATTAATGTCTGCCTCAATGTCTTATAATTATAGAAGACCTTCTGACGAAAGAACTTTTAATTGTTTCTTAAATCAAGAAATCTCTGCTCTAAGCAGTGGTTGTCAAAGGTTTTTGTTTAATAAACTTTGGAAACTGTCTAATCATTGCGCCCTTTAAAGTGTTTTATATTATTCTAATTCTATCTAATTATCGAAATTCAATGATCCATATTATGGCACATGTTTAACAATGATTTTTGAATAATTATAACCTAATTTTGTTACGCATTTCAATTCACTTTAAATATATTTTTAATGAATCTCAATTTGATTTTACTAATTATAAGATTATTGAATGTATTTTAAAGTAATGTTAAACTTAATTATGTAAATGCCTTGTTAAGTGATTTTTAGCCGTTTTTATTTAAATTGATTGTCTTGTTATTATTTATTATGGAATGAAATCAGATAATAAATGTTTTTATGAATCTGAGTGTAAACAACATTTCATATTTAATGACAACTTGAATGACAGCTTTAGTTGTATTTAAGAGAATGATTACTCGAATTATGAGAAATGCTTTACACATATACAGCATTATATTGTTTTATAGCTTGCAAACAACATAAACTGCATATCAGTATTATATCAATTTATTCGACAGAAATTTCAATAATTTTTTAAATATTCAGACAATTTCTTGAATGAATTAATGATAATTTGACACCTTTTTCAATGTATTGGGTGTAGTGTTGATCGCGTTTTGACAGCTGTTAATTGAAAGCACACATATTTAAGTGCTTTAGTTGAACAATAGATATGTTTGAATGGTTTTGTATTTGTTCATAAAAATGAAAATTAAAAATATTTGTGAAAAAAGTAGTGAATCCTTTTCAAGGATATATTATATTGGCTTTAGTTAATGTGTTTTATGATAGGGCAACAGTTGGAGTGTTTGCTGTCTCTGCACATAATAGTGTTGGTGCATAACTAAAGTTCAAATGTAGAAACGGAAGAGCAATTCCAGAGATACTATTTTTAAATAGAATGATGAGCTCAAAAGTTTCCGATATTTTGTCTTTGGCAGTCATTCTCTTGAACTCATTGAACAGATGAGTGACACAAGTTGGCCAACAATGAGATTTATGCGACTATTGTAATCATTTGTATGTTATACTAAATAAAAATATAGTATTACTTATGATAAAAAATATTATACACTCGAGAATATACCAGTAGTGTAAATATATTTGATTTTATGCCTCATTCTATATACTGACATACCATAGGGTAGTGTACGGTGATGTCTGGTTGGGCTTAAGCCAGAAACAAAAAATAGAGATACACTTAATGCAGCGCACAATCACATATACAGTACAGTGCAGTTAAATTAAAAGAGCACACGACAGGTTCACGTCCCGTTATCTCATCAAAAGTGAATGATAGCTTTGCTGCGCCATCAGCTAAGTATCAGAGTATATATATATATATATACTGTACTATACATATGAGAGAAACTATTATAACTCTAAGACTACAACTTTTGTATAGAGACAATACTTTAGAACGCTTTAGAATAGCATTCATATGTTGAATAACATACTATATCTCTCAAAGCATTGAACCATATCTATGAAACTCTCTCTTATTTAAATTACTATTTATATTGATAGGGCGAGAGATTCGCCATTCGAGTGGTCATTATAACGTAAACGGCACTCCAACTTATGACTTCCAATCCAGCAATAATGATAACGCCTCCGGCAGAAAACGTAGAGGAAATCTGCCCAAAGAGTCGGTCAAAATACTTCGAATGTGGTTATACGAGCATCGCTACAATGCGTATCCATCTGATCAGGAGAAGCTATATCTATCTCAAGCAGCAAACCTAAGCATTTTGCAAGTAATGATAAGCTTTATTTTTAACATTAATTTTTGCAAATGGATCATCCATTCCAATAAAGATTACTATTCATTTTTATTAGTATTCTGTTCCTAATGATATCCCGATGGAAAATGTTTTTAATCTGATATTTATTGGCATTAACTTATACATATATATGCTATTTATCTAATTAGAATGTTTTTGTTGGCATTTCATTATAACTTATACATAATAGAGAAATAGAGGCCATAATATACTGGTATAAGAAGCTGAACAGAAATTGATTTCTATTTATAAAAAAAATGAAAACTGGGGTAATTCGAGGCTAAACTGACTTATAGTATTGAATTCGATGATCTTTAGAATTAGAAAAGCGTGTAATGCATATTATGACTAACTTAATGTAACGTAAACTTAGGTTTGCAATTGGTTTATAAACGCTCGACGTAGGATATTGCCCGACATTATTCGCAAAGAAGGTAATGATCCACTTATGTTCACAATAACACGAAAGAGTTCCAATAGACGACAAAGTAATGTAACTGATTCTTGCAATGGCTCCAATTCATCAGCTTCTGAAGATGGATTCGGTTACATAGTCAGCAATAACAGCAGGTATTCTATTGTTTATTATAATGTTTGGCTCTAGTCTGCAGAGCAAATGCCGGAACTGTCTAATAAATGACTCTCATTTGGCACACTGTATAGGCACTGCACTGACGATAGTGGAAGTTCTACTGAGAGTGAAATTGACGCAGAGTCTGATAGTGGAAGCACTACCAGTACAGCCATCACATACAGCAGTACCTGTAGTCGACCGCCGAGCACTTCATCGTCAAGCGGCGCGTCATGGAATGGTAATTGCAATTGAGTTAAAGTTTAGATACTTTTGTGACGATGCGTGACATGAACTGAAGCGAACAATTTTGTTTTTGTAGACTCACCGCTCAAATTGACTAAAAGATGGAGAAAAAATCACGAAGAAGAGCAAATGCGAAATCAAACCATTAGTAGCGCTCTGTTCTCCGACACTAATCGAAAGTCGACAGCTTTGGACCTGTCGTTCAGTCCAACGCGAAGCTCAAACACATCGATCGTCAATTGGCTCAACCAAACCACTAGTAGTATCGTTGCTCAGACTTCAATGCCATCTGTTTCGTCCACATTGTCTTCGAATGAGGCCTCGCCATCATCTCCATCCTCATCAGAAGAACCATTTAGTTGTCTGTACTTATTAGCATCTGCAGCGGTCGGCGAACTGGAGAGGCAAAGGTTAAAGAGCAGTAGTGTTCAGAATATAGCGCTTGCAGTGAATACATAACTGCATTAGAACTGCATTACCTCCCCTTTGCTCATCCATGACATAATGCGTGCACATATTTTTTTGTCAATTGAGTTCAACAAAGCAGGGTTTCCCACTTTAATTGCACTTAAATCAAGTATAGTATAGTATAAATAGTATAAACATTATTATATCATACTCTATGAGATACTATTACTATTGCACTATTACTACTAACTTTAGTACTGGTTCTCTATGCAATGATATGATATACAGTATAAATACATATACATTACTACTGATACCACTCTCCTGTAAGTTTACATTTGCCATATGTGCCTAATTATGATATTTTATACTCAAGACATTTATGGGTTCTTTGTTTTGCTCATAATGAATGTGAATTATGAATGTAAGTTACCATTAGCTTAATCATAATGCTATTGAATATAACGCTTACGAGTAGTCGATTTGTTGGAGGAGTGTTTGCTGGGCTAGTCATCAGTTTATTATTGACAGAGATGTCTCTGTTCGGGACTTTATTATACATATATTACATATAAATTTATAGATATATACATATATGATATTGATTTATGAATTGCTACCATTAGTTCACTCGAGTTTGAAATTTTATCGATAATTCGCGTAATAAGAATTTGCATATTATTCACAATGAATTTTTGACAAATGAGTAGTAATTATGTTGAATATTAACAATTTATTATGATTTAGGAAATATGTAACATTCCAATTATGTAATGTTTTAATCTATTTTGATTTGTTTGTCAATATATGATTTCCTTTTTTGCTCATTACTATTATAATGGTTTCAATAAGAAAACGAATTAAATATTTGTTATTAAATTTATTGTTAATCCATTGGTTTGCTTTAAATCAAATGTTTGTATATCGCAATCTTATAAGACAGTTTGTTTCTAAATACAATGCAATTTAATAGTTTTACTAAATAAAACGTTTTCCTTTCAATAATACTAAGTTTCTATTAATTAAAGCCCTTTCAAGTTTTCTAACATTACTTTATATCAAGTTTTCTAACATTTCTTTATATTAAGTTTTTAGCTGACATTATCTCTTATTGTGTAATCAAATTATGGTTTCTAATTGTAAGAGGCTCAAATATGAAAAGTATCATTTTTTAGGTTATACTGTATGTGTGTAAGTGTTTGGCAATAATTAGTATAATAAAACTGAGACTTCAGGGAAAGTGGAAAAGCTTTCGTTATCAAGTAATCATCAGAAGATAATGTGAGCCTTAATAATAGCTAAAAGCTTGAGATAACTTTGGTTCTCTATTTAGTTTAATTCACGACACTTTATATTCAAATTTATGACACTTAGGAATGAATTCAAGGCTCGGAATTGAATAAAATAAAGTCTTATAATTATTTAAACCATTTTAACAGAGAAAAGGAAATATTTGTCGGTTAGTTAAAGATCGATATTAATGATCGAAAACAACTATACAACTAATCCAACAATAAAAAGTTGGGTAACATGTGTTACATAAAGCTAAACAATGAATTATTAGATGCACTCAATTGTTGACCTAATTATGTTTCAGATATAATGGAATCGAGTAAATAAAGTCTTTAACAAAACTAAAAGTGAATAATTTATAGTTCTTTTTAATGATTAACATTTATTTCAACTCAATAAACAGTTCAATTCTGAAAACACCTCTTGTTCTTCAGGATCTCAATATTGATTGATTTCAATTCTAATGATTAACAGCTATGTTGACCTCTTTTGTACTTTGATTTTCAATTTTAAACCACCACATCCTGTAAGATGATCTCAAATTCTATCGTTTCTATCATTTCTTACCGTTTATAACATTTTAATTAATTTTTTTTATCCTATTTTTATTCTAAAGATAACTCAAATCTTGAAAAGATTATGAAACTTACATTTTCATCAAATTCCTGTAATTAAATACGTTTTTAGTATAACTTTTGATTATAGAGACAGTGATTAGTGAACAGAGATGCCCAACAAATAAATTATAATTTATCTTTTACTACATTAATCCTGTTTCTAATCCTGTTAGCGGTTCTATTCATTCAATTTTAGCATCAGTTATAAACGTATCAAAAATCAACATTTGATTCTATCTGTCTCTTCACAAAATTTTAATAATTTTTAAAAAACTGAATTATTAAACACAGACCTGTCATAGAAGAGGTGTCTTAAAAATTATTCAAATAATTAAGTGATAATAATGTGAATTCTCACAGAATAAGTCAAAATTACTTAAGTAATTATGAGAACTGCAGATAAATGTATTTTACAGTTAAAACATTAATTTTGTTCCCGAATCACAGGAAGTGACACAAAAATATAATTTTTTTATTTCAAATTTTGACTCTCGAGTCACATTTTGAGTAACTTTAGTTTGACTTTGGCTTATCTTTTGCTATCAGACCATTCATTAGAGTTTTGTTAAAATTAAGTTTTAAAGTAAACAAAAAGATTTGAAAAAATATATGCAAAACATTTAATTGGAAAGAAATGAATGCCAAATCTGAATACTGTATAATAATCGATGTCTTATCGATAAAATTGGTTTCAATTTATCAACTTTTGAATCAGATTAAAAGTAAGGCATTCATTCGTACGATTCCAACGAAATTTTGCTGTTGTTCTTATCACTACATAATATACATAATAAGTAATTTTCTTTTCAATCATGAACTCATTTTCTTTCTACAAGAAGTTTTAGTATTCATTTTGGGTTTTATACGACTTATTTGTGGTTTTATCTCAATTGATAAAGTTTTATACACTTTTTCGCATCTGTAATAATGTCTGATTTTGTGTCTTTCAAATTCATTGAGAATTGTTGAACACTGTCCTGTATTGGGCAGAATTTACATTAGGATCCAATTAATTAACTCATACAGTAATTATACAAAAATTAGAAATTGTTAATTCATTTTATGAACAAAAATAAATAGCTTTAGAATGAATGTCATATTAATTGTGCTCAACTATAACTAATGTACACTAAAACATTCGACTTTACTCCTAAAGATAACATTTGGTAACCTATGATATACTTTTTATATCGTTATATTTGCTCTTAATTTGTATTTAGCCTTAGCTTTAGTAAAATTACAAAATGCGACAAAATGTATCACAATTTTAAGCATTTCGCTCAAAATCTGCTTTGGTTTGCATTAAAGTTCTTAGTAATTAATCTTAATTTCCTGTTAAACCAAGAATTCATAATGAAATGACAATTATTTATAAAACACTGAAAAAAGTAACAGTAATTGTGTGCCATATAAGTTAGAGCCTAAAAAATAATTTTGAGATTTATTTAAACCTTTATTTCCATAATAATTATTGTTAGTTTACTTTGAAACACAAACCAATTGACGAACATTTAATACAAATAGTTCACTATTATAGCGATAAAAATTGATTGAATGAATTCTCATAATGAGAAGTATTAGTTGTAATCAATATGATTTGCATGACTTTCTTATCAAAAAAGTTAAGGTAAAGCTATTTGCCATTGTGTTTGAAAGTAAAAGACAATACTTAAAGCAAAGAGTGTTCTAATATCTCAAATGACAATAGGATTTCCCCCAATGAAATAGTGAACTCAAATGTTCCAGTGGTGGCATTTAATGATTGATATTGCAATATGTACTCAAATGATACTGAAATGATAGTCAGTATCAATGCTTGTATGGAAAGTCATGCTTATGCTGATATTTAATAGTAAGAGGAAATGAAAACTTAAAGCAAAAACATGTTTGGTTAAGGTTTTATAGCATTTTTGTTGCATTAAATGGAATCACTTTTAAAATCTAAAGATGGTCTCAAATAACCTGTTTTTATCTTCTTTCACATTTTCAGCATAGATTGGGTTTTGACTGTACTACAGATCAAATTAAGTTTAATTCTTGAAAAAGTAGATATTTTGCAATTCCGTGCATGGCTTTAACCAAAGAGAGGCTTTAACTATAAATATTTCACAGGTGTCTCGATTTGACATTCAGTGCGTTCAGAACAGGTGACATTATTATTGATGCTTCAGTAGGTTTTGCCACTTATTGTCAAAAACAAATGCACAGACAATACAACTGCACACATTGCACACTAAACTGCTTAAAGCTATTAAATTTAAATTTAATTTAATATACAATCCTAAACCTAATGGGCACAAAACTCGACTCAATTCATTTTAGGATTTTATTTTGTATTTTTGCTTCCAATGGCAATTAGCACTTCCCTCTCCTTTCTATTCTAGTCCACATTATGCAGTAGACACTCATTTTATTAAGTTTAATACGGGTCAAAGTTTTAATTTAAGCATTTAATAATTATAATAATTTAGAGAGTGATCTGCAGCCCGACAATGGTCTTTCCCTGACTTGAAACCCGAAATTTTAAGTTTCAGGAAATATTAAAATTGCAGTATTTTAGTACAGCGTTCATATATTTTTTAAGTTGTATAATAAATCATTCATTTATTGAACCTAACACTTAATTGCGGTTATGTGTGATTAGGTTATGTTCAATCAAACTTTAGCTTTACTTATCTATTGTTTTAATTTTTAGTTTTCATTATTCAATTAATCCAATCAATAAACAGGTACAACAGTTGTGATATTCAAAATTTGTTTCAAATTGAATTGGAGTCAATTAATTTGTGTCACATAATAAAATGAGTTCAAACTCAGTAATTTGATACCACTCTGATGCCAACTTCGACCAAATTTAAACAAACCTGAACTTTACATAATAGACTATAAAGATTGCACTTTACTATCACTTATATTTATCATTTTAAGTAAAGAAAGTGATTAAAAAAAAGTTTTTCTAATTCGTGTCACTGAACTCTGGAACCCCTTTCGGGCCGCGAGACTCGCATTACATGAAACCAATTTTGGAGCACTTAATCACTATTCAATACTATTTTGATTACTAACTTAGAAATTTAGATAATTTATTGTGAATTATCTGATCTAAATTCACATTAACTCAATTAATGAATATCTAATAAGAAATATTTAAATACATCACTAAATAATACATTACAGCACAGGTAAAACTTTACGCCTTATATTTTAAAATTAAAACTATTTTCTCGTTTATTAATTTGTTTTCATTTGGGTTACAATTAATCTTCTGTTTTATTGAATATTAACTCTTTTGCCTGAAGTGGCATTTTATTAAATAAACTTTAGTCTTATTTCAATATAAAAGCGAAGCACATCTTTTGCGTAATAAGCTTAGGGCTGACTGAAATCGTTTTCTAGAGATTAAAAATATTAAAATACTGTTTTAAAATGGTTTTGATCAGTGAGTGATTGGTATCAGTTAGTGATAAGCTTTTTTTGATATTATTAATCTCAATCTGGTGTAATGCAGTCCAATCTCGTCTCGTATTTAAACTGAATTTTGCATCTCGTCTCGTCTCGCGGATTAGAGCTTATAACTACTGATTGTTAGTATTAGCAAATCATTGAGTATTAGGGCACATGTTTTACGTTAAAGGATGTTTCATGTTATCAATTAGAATGCATTCTTTTCATATCAAATTTAAAAAATTCATTTATTTATAACAAAAAACTCACTTCAATCTATTTTTTCGGACACGTCTCGTCTCATAATATTACCCGATCATTTGTCGAGCGAGACGAGATTTTTCACGAGACATCTCGCGCTCATGACTCGTCTCAATCTAATTAACCGAAGACATTATTGAAATTAAAAATAAGTTTAAATAGTTTTCGGTAAACAAAAGTGTAAACTATTTGTACAGTAATTTCTTTCAAAATTGATTGTGTGTTTCAAATACAGGTATATTTAACGTAAAAAACTTTGAACTTATAAACTTCACTGACTTACGCTCAATCGCCTCGAAAATGTGAGCCGAGTCTTACATTTAATCCGATCGCGAACGTGGAATGTGAACATCATTGGTAATGAAGAGCATAGGTTCGGGCCCAACTCGAGAAACCTTTTTAAGTCTTAGAATGGCTATGAAGTATACGATCCTGTCTACGGTTCGGTGGTTTCAAGTCTAGGCTTAGACTTAAACTGCTGTGTATTTTGTCTAAAATTTAATAAATGACTCACAAATAGTTTTCTAAAATTTATTAAATTTTTTAAATAATGTAAAACATTAAGAATCAGTGTTATGATTAAAAACATGAGGTCCTGAGAATTGAATGAGTTACAACCTATGTAGGTCGTAACCAGTGGCGTAACTAGAAATTTTTGGTTGGGGGGCTAACATAGAAAAAATCGAAGTTTTGGCAATTTTTAAAATTGCCACAGACCAATTAATTCAAACCAGGAAACTTAAATTCAGGAAAATCTCTGGGGGCTATAGCCACCATAGCCAAATAGGTAGTTACGCCAGTTGTTATAACTATTGCTGAGCATAATCAACCTCGGACTGTCTGGAATCCGAACAGGAACCTGAGGTTTGAAATTCTAAGTTTTCAAAACCTGAGGCTCAAGATTCGAGGTTTAGGTTTGAATCTTGAACTTCTATTATTTATTACAAGAAAATTGTGCAATAATATAATTTTAGAATATTGTTTACATTGTTTAAAATATATACTGCACATTGTTTTATATCCAGAGGTTCGTAGGATTCAGAACATCGAGGTTCAGGTTCGAGGTTATGTTTGTAACAGAGGTTCAGGTTATAACAGTGTGACTCAGACTAAACTCGGTCTTAGGCTTCAAGTTTTCGAAGGCTTTGAACCCAGGCTCAGACTCTGAGGTATACGAGCCGGGCTCAGGCTCTAAGGTTTTGAGACTCAGCTCTTTATTAATCATTGGATATGAAAGTAATTGTTTTATAAAACTTGTAAAAACCCAAAATCATTATACTGTGAATCCATTTACATGAAAATAGAATACAAATAGAGATCAAATATATGATTAGAAATTTCATTTAATTTAATTAATATATTTAAATGTTTAATAGAGTTGAATAAACGATCCATTGGAAGAAATGCTCTATTATTACAGTTATTGATTGATAGTTATGGTTTGTGAACAGCTTTTGGTTTACAATTTGTTTTCCATATAATGTCGACAACTCTTTAGAACAGATCTCAACTCATTCTCATTACCATGAATTGACTGCGGAACTGTTGAATTTTGCATTGAATCAAGTTCTTTGACAATTTTCACATCTGATCGGTTGGCTCTGTCTTGAAGTCTGGCTTTGGGTCAGAAGTGAACAAAAGGTTTTTATAACAGTTCACTTTTCACCTGAATTTCTCTCCGATTGTTGGCTGTTATGAATGCGAAGAACTCTAAACATGTTTATAATGAAAAGTTTGAAATCTAATTCATAAAAACCAATATTATAGAAAATAATTCTTAAGAAAGTGTAACTCACGAGGCAACCTCGCCATCACTAAGTAGCCGATTTCAAAAAAAATTTTACCAGAACAACCGTACACCTTACCTAATACATAGTTATTTTCATAGTAATGTAATTTCATATTAATTGGTAGAATATATTCAAATGAATTTTAAGTTTGATGCGCTGTCATAACAATGCTAAGAGATTTGAAGTCAAACAAAAATACATCTATTCAATTATTTTACAAATACTTTTGATTGTACTGTGAAGATTTTAAAATTTTCATATAAATTGATTGATGTTCAAATATAGTAATAGGCAATATTTCTTTTATGAGTTACTTTACTACGACAATAACTATGTATTACTATGTATTGAGAGAAATTGTGAGGTCTATAATTGTGAACCTAACCTAACCTAATAGGCTTCTTGGACTCCGCAGATTCAAATGACCATTTTGGACATGGTTGGGTATAAGGTTTGGTTTGGTTTGTTTGGTGTGTTCAAAAATTTTTTGAAATTGGATACTTAGTGATGGCGACGTTGCCTCGTCAAATATAGTTTTTATTTGGCCTTATTTGACTCATATTTGTCTACAATTTCAGGTATTCAATTTATACTAATTTTAAATAAAAAATTTAATTAAAACTATTTTATTTATAAAACTAAAAAGTATACAAATATTGTATTGATTTTATTGTGCTGTTGTGTAGTTTTGATTTCTAAATTTCAAAAGTGTTCCTATTTTCTGACCACAGTGTCTGACTCTTCTGCTGACTCCCAGTAAGAAGAGAGTTGGTCTCGTTCTAGACTCGAACCTACAATCCATTGGGTTGGACGTGAATCATAAGCCTAACGCTTGACCCACTCCGCTGTAGAGAAGGCCTTTATTTAAAGCTCAAAGAATACTTATATTTATTTGCTTTGACTGTTAGAAAAATGTCTAAAGTCAAGCATTGTATGTCCTGAGCTTTTCAACAGTACAGTACTGTGATTCTGTGATTTACTGAAAAATACTGTGTTTATGCCAAGAATCTCAAAATTAGAGAATAAATTTTTCTCAATACCCGCAAATAATCTTTGAAGTAAACGCAATTTCAATTATTCGAATAATTGAAACGTACGTAAAAATTGTTCAAAAATTGTATTAATAGTTTTTGAGGCATTAACAGAATTGCAAAAATTTCTATGTAAAAATATATTTGAAGTTAAATATCTTAAAATATACAGGATTTAGATAAAAATATCTTTCATATTCGAAATCCGCGGTCTCATTTACTTATAAATTGCGTCAAATTTCATTCAAATCGGACTTAACAACAAAAATGAAAAGGTTTGCAGAGTTATTTGTCGGTGAAATGGTTGTCGATGAAATGTACCATTTCCGTAATTTACAATTATATTGATTTTTCCCGTTCTTCTGAACGGGCCCGTAGATAGTTTTTATTTATGTTTGATTGAAAAGCAATAAAGAGTTTTTGCAGTGATTTTATTTTTGATAATATGCACACAATTTCTTTGAGCTTCTTCTGTAACTTCTCTGTAATTATTCGCAAAAACCAATATTTAATCGATTGCTTTTTGACTTAAATTTTATAAGCATTGATCGGAGTTCTCGGTCAAAAGTTGGTGCTCGTGCTCAGTTTTTGAAGGTGCTCGAGCACCAAGTTGGCTTTTGATTTGCTTAAGCACTGCCTATCACTTCTTATAAGCAATGATATAAAGTTTAATAAAAGCAATTGGTATTAAAAGCGTAATAAACTTCATATGAAAGCGTTCTCAAAAAGCACTCAAATCAGTAAAACGTACTCAAAGTAATTACAACTCTATTAATCTTTCTATTATTTAAATTTCTATTAATATTTATTAGTAATACAAAGCTTGTGGTGAACACTGACAGAGCAAACAAAAGGATAAGACAGGTTTACTAGAAAATAAGGACAAATTTTCAATTAAATTTTTAATATTCCGGTAATTTTAATAATTTTACCCATAAATAAATATTTTAAACATATTTAAACAAATTTAAATTTTATGTTCAAAAATTTCTGTATATTGAAAACAATGTGTAATAAGATTATTATTATTTAATTATTTAGATTTTAATTTGAATTAAAAAAAAGCATTTTAAACATGTGTAAAGCAATTTTTTGGCAGAAAATGAGTCTCTTTTACATGAATTCAATTTTACACGTGTTTAAAATTGAAATCCATAATTGAAAAGTAGAGCTCATTATTCTTCATATTTAATGTTATGAATACATTGAAAATAAAGTTATAACTTATAAGTGAAATTCATTATTGTGCGCTTGAGCTCAATCTTAGCTTATTATGAAAATACTGAAAATTATGAATAGATAAAGTCGCTGTTCGTTATAAAGAGCAGTTTTCTTCTATATTTGCTGTTAATTATAACGAGAGACGACTGTATTTGTAACTTTGAATTAGCTTTTGTTCTCACCCTCGAGACTAAAATTACAGGAAAAGAAAAAAATTAGACTCACGTTCTTCACTATTCATACATATATCAAATTGTTGTTTGAGTTCTCATATCTATTATAAACTTATAAAAAAGTATTGACTTAAATACAAATAACTAAACATTAGGTTAACCTCATATATGACAAGAGGTCATCACCATTATTACCTTTGCAGTGATAATACCTTCCTTTCTCACAACCGAGGGTTAACTCAACCGATTGAATAGACAAATGTTTTTTGAGGTCTTTTAATAGCAAAAAAGCTTTCAATATTAAAATCAATTGAAATGACATAAAAAATCTATTTTTAAAATTTAAATTTTCCAATACTTTATGGGTTAGAATGGGTTTAAAAGTGTGACTCATATAATATTTAACTATTTTAAAAGAATTACAGTTTTGATTATAATTTAATTATGAATCAAAGCATTGATTAGTGACCAGTGAGAGCCGTCGCACAAAAGTGGTCATTATTTTCCGATCCTCTGTACGATCCAGTCTTGTTGACAAAGAGGACATCTGTTGTTCTGCTGAACCCATAAAGACATACAACAGTTGTGAAAAGAGTGGTTACATTCGCCCCAAACGACGACACAGTCCTCCTGTTTGTTGTCAGCCTGA